>CM062804.1:1499878655-1500170431 GCA_031772625.1 Pinus tabuliformis
AGATTTATTTTATGTGATTGATATAGTGTTTTTTTTCTCCCCGTATTAAAGATATATTAACTGTTAATGTTTCTTAACCATAATACATATATTAAATGTTAATGTATTTTAGCTTTAATACAAGATAATTATTCATTTTTAATGTTTTTTAAGCATATGGTACAAAAGCTCACTGAAATATGGAATTTACAAAAAGTAGTGTTAAACTCATTTAATAAAAAGTTACCAGGGAAGTGATGAGTTATTAAAAAATAGTATTGTTATAATTTTTTTATCTAATTGATGACTAAAACCAATTTTAAAAAAATGTGATAAATTTATTTAATTTATAATTATACAAATTTAAAATAATATATATTTAACTATTATTTCTAATTTAACTATTACATTTAATAAAAATCTTTAAAATTTAAACATAATTTGTAGTTAACTTATTTTAAAAACAATGTGCTCATCACATAAATCAGAGCACTAAAAATTTGTTTTGAAACTCAACTTTGTCATGGGATACCTTCTTATATAGTGAATTCAGAAGATCATGCAGAAAATTTCACTAGTTTATCATGAAAGCTATATTAAGTAACAATGTTTAATTTAAATGATAATTTTTTTTAGTTAGTGATTTTTATTTTTGGATCAAATTCCTTTTATTACATTTTCAAAATGGCATAGCATACAAAATTTGTCTTAAGAGTCCTTGCACTCTAATTGAGACAAAATTTTTTGAGGTTGGGAATTGGAGGATACCAAAAGAGATACTTAGCATACATTATTTTGGTGAGGTGTAGAATTCATGTCATACTAATAACAACCAAAAAAAGACTAAAACTCACATCATCAAATAACTAAACCTTACAAGCTATTTCCTTGAAGGTCAAAGACACATTTTGTTCCCCTTAGAAACATACTAGGTCCTTCTTACCTTCCTAGTGTTCTAGTGCGTATGATATGTTATGTTACAATATTTGTTTTAATATACTATTTACCCTACAACCTTCCAAACAATTCCTAAGCCTTATAGCTAGGATTGTAGGCTCTGCTCCAGTACCAACATCCTCCTTGGTAGGTTAACCTTGCAATGAGAGCTTTCCACATCTTCTTTATCCACCTAGAGGACATGCGACCATCAGGGTTGCCTTATGACTAAGGAGATGGAAATTTGCACATCGAGAGGATGGTTCATGTATAACCCTAACCACTAAATAACACTAATCACTTGGTCCATATATCCTTTCTTTGTTATACTCTTCTTCCAATAGCACATCTTTACCATCTTTGTTCCATCCTTGGCATGCCATTTGGCATTCTGTAGCGGTTATGCAATGCAAACAAGTGACCTATGCAACCCTTCTCTATTCCTTAGACTAGGGGTTCCTAGAGGCAACCATTTCCTTTTAAATCTTTGTATTTACTTTCTTCATTTTTGAAGAGTTTCCCTAAATTTTTCCACCATCTATTTTATTTTTAGGGTTAGTCATTGTATTCTTGTTTACATTTTCATGGGTAATGCTCCATCCCTATTTCCTATGGGGAGCATAAGAGCATTGACCCTTTGACTACCATAACTTGAAATGTGGGAAGGACATCCACGTTTGGGTGATCTAAATTAAAATTCCCTTCCTTCTTATGATTTTTCACTATTCACTGTGTCATAAGGTGGAAACTCTTAAACTCTTCATAGTTTCACAACTCATAGGTAAATTAATATTCATGTCCTTCTTATGATGTTCCAGTGTTCACTCTGTCATAAGGTGTAAACTCTTAAACTTTTCATCATTTCAAAACTGAGACTGTGGTTTCTTATGTTATCATTCTCTTTGGTAGAGAAGACAATGATGAAAAACTTGCCCTATTTCTAATGTGGGTTTTAGCATTCACATAGTTTACAGTGAGCGTGGAGGTTGTTCCAGCACCCGCTATTCAGATCCTCAACCATGTAATGTTAGCCACTACCCATTTGGAATTTTTTTCTTTTAATTCTTTTTCTCGTATGCGAAAACAAGTTTTATATTTTTTTATTATGTTATGTTAATAGGGAAATTACTATTAATTCATTCCTAGTGTCAATCCCCACTTTCCAAATGGAAGAGAAAAGCCTAGTGAGAGAGCTGGTATGATAGATATGTCATTAGAATAGTTAAATCAAAAGTGTCTCTTGTATGTGTACGAGATTTAATTCTCGACTATGGTCCCCTTCATAAGTATGGATAGTGTTTTTAGAGTCCAGACGAGACTTACTAAGTATATCTTCAACTTTGTACCAAGGATTCTTAGACATTCTTAGCCTAATAGCTGTGAGTTTGCTACAAGTTGGCTTCAGTATATCTATTCCAATGATGGGTTTTGATGAAACATTTCCTAGAAAAAGTTTTCTCTCGATACCTAACTTCATGTGTTACTTGCAATTCATTAAGCTCTTAGAGATTATCTTATGGAGGGAATTATTTTAGTTATTCTAGGAAGGGATAAGTTCGTAAGGTTTGTTATTACAATATCTCAATGAAGTTTTTAGGCTTGATATAGGCTATTTCTTAATTCAATTTTTATGGTAATTATTTTAATACTGATGGTTCTATCCACTGTATGGCAATTATTCTAATATTGGTGGTTCTAGCCATTGTAGCTAGAGGTTAGTCCAACTTGGACCTTGTAACACATAGTCAACTTGTTAACATTAGAAAATTTTATGTTTTAATATGTAGATATCTCCCTCAAATGTTGTTGTATCAATTTTCCCTACAGAGTTTGGTTTACTGCTTGCCGAATACTAACCTTATCACTCCACCTCAGGTTTAATTGCACAATTATTTGAAACTAAGAATTATATCGTCATATTTTTCCTATAGCTATTGAGAACTGAGTTTAGTTTATTTATTCTTTTCTAAACATGTTATGATAGCTTCTCATCTATTCATAGTTCACTCATGGATTAAGTGATTTAATTGTCTAGGAGAATAAGCTCCATTAACAAATTGAACCTAGTTTAGAATTCCTAATACTACCACCTACTTACTCATTTAAAAAACTATGGTTATCTTCCCCTACCTCATATTAGGATCTCAGGGCATGTTAACTTTGTCAAATTCTCTAAATTTTATGCATCGTTTTTCTTCTAGATCTTAATACACCTAAACAACTATTTCTAGCTTCTAAATTGGATTTTGAACTTTCCAAAAACCACCAAGTTGACATGTTGGGACCTAGTCAAACTTAATATCTATGAGCCTCTCACCTAATGAACTATACTTTCATATTACCAACAATGGATCAATCTTACACACTCGTCTATTGTATGAAGTTAGTACCTAAATATTCCTTATTACATTTTTACTCAATACTAGCTCATCCATAGAAATATCCTATTCTAACCAGTGCTTACATTACCAAGGGACATGGAGAGCATCTAGCTCAAAGCATTAAATTTATTTAGATAACCACATCTAGAATAGATTTAGAGTAGTTCAATATCATGTGATTACTTCTAGCTCGAGTGCCTAAGAAAGGAATGGATACTCTATTCAAATTTATCTTAGGCCACTATTAGTCCAACATATATATCCACAACTCTCCCAATCCCATCATTTTTCACATGATAAATAAATTAAACAATATTGTACTATACATACTAACAAGTTTCCACATATCACCACACAATTTTATTTTCCTATAGGATAATAAATATAAATAGCGGAATTCAATTCCCCTTTCAATTTACAATATCATTATTCCAAATCCCCATACACTTACATCCCTACCATAGCTTCAAATTACATAAAACTAAGTTTCCTTGCTACAAGTAAATCCTATATGTAATTAACTGTGAAACTCAGCAAACTCATAGAATGATGCAATCTAATAATAGTTAATTCAAATTGATTCATCATTAGGGATACATGGGAATTTCATACCTTTTCCACTCAACCTAGAACTCTCAGTGGAGATCACCCACAAACTCTCCTTGCCACTAATAAACCCCCCCTGATCCCCTTCTTAACTATTAAATACTTGTCTTTCACTATAAAGTTTCCTTCTCGCTATGTCCCTCTTTTGTGGATATTCTTATCCACTTGCCTAGGTTTTTCACTAAAAGCCTAAGTTTCTCTCCCATGGTGCTTTTATTTTTTTTAATGCTTAACATCTTTCTCCAACTAAGAAACAAAATGGATCTTTGTTTGTCATTGATTAATCTTATGTATAATTCTTTTCTACAATACTTATGATGAAAGAATTATGGAATCTCATTTATAAATCAGATTTTATCTTTGTTTTGTTTTGGCAAGAAAAGTGCCTCATTACCAAGTTCATACATCTCATCTATTTATTTGTTAATAAATAACTATTTACATAATTAATTCAATAATATTCTTTGACTTTTTTGTCATTCTTCTTCACCCAACTCGGGCTAGCAGTCCGAGATGAGAGGAGTAAGTTTTGTGACTTCAACCCAACACAGAGACGTAGACCACCTTACTAATTTTCCAAATAACAAGATATAACTTTCACTCCTGAACAAACAAGGAGGAATGTCAAGAATTAAGACCATAGAAAAATGTGCTCCAACCCACAAAGACGAAATCTTGAAATTGCATAGAAAAGAAGAGCAAATAAAAGAGAGAGACCTCACTAAGAGCAGTAGATGGATGAAGTCACACTTTCTAGAAATTCACTCACAACTCTCCATCTTGCAAGGGTGAGGAGAGAGAACCATACACTGTACACTAGGTTAAGACCATGGTCTTATGTGAAGACCATTAACCAAATACCATCCCAAATGTTGTCTTACTGGAAGACTAGTAACCAAATACCATCCCAAATGTTGTCTTCGGGGAAGACTAGTAACCAAATACCATCCCAAATGTTGTCTTTGGGGCAAACTAGTAACAAAATACCATGGTCTTATGTGAAGACCATTAACCAAATACCATGGTCTTATGTGAAGACCATTAACCAAATACCATCCCAAATGTTGTCTTACTGGAAGACTAGTAACCAAATACCATCCCAAATGTTGTCTTCGGGGAAGACTAGTAACCAAATACCATCCCAAATGTTGTCTTTGGGGCAAACTAGTAACAAAATACCATCCCAAACTTGAGAATCGCATTGGCACTTATCCCTCCTTACCTTGGGCAAAGAGCACCCATGGCACTAGACCCAAACACCTCAAACCTCCTCAGAGCTCTAACTAAACAAAGTGGATCAAAACTCCAAACAAAAGATATAACAATTGGCTAGGGGTAATTAATCATCATGCCTCACATTTGATGGAAGGGGTTGCACATAAAGGTTTAGTAATTAAGAGCTTCTAAAAGGGGCAGTCCCCAATAGCATCACTTGGGACACTTGTACCGTCATATGATCACCCTTATAAAAGTTATCATAAATTCATTTTTATTTTTAATATGACATTTTTGTTTTGGATTTAACATATATTTGGATAATTAGATTCCAAAAATCATTTAATTATAAAACAGTTTCTTGAATAGATTTAATTCCTTATGATATTTGGTTGATAAGCAATGGATATTGATTGTTAATAATAATGTTTTTATTATAATTATAATTATATATAATTAATGATTTCCTTAATATTATAATTATCAAAATAAATTATCATTATTTTTGTTTATATGATAAAAAATGCATGAACATATACATGTGTGTAAATATTGCAATTCCTTCTACAAATGAGTGTACATGTGATGCAGGAGCATCGGACCTGACCAGCAATATGGAAAATTGTCCACATGTTGTGGCCTGGCAGGGTGAAATTTATTTATGTGTGTTAAAGTCTAGTTACTAAAGAGGTCGATTTCATAAATAATTAGTTATTATTGTAACTGGGTGGGTTACAACAGGTGTAAGTGAGCGCTACTAGTTAGGAGTTTTACTTGTTAGAATTTTAAATTAAAAGATTGTGTATTAGTTAGTAGACAATGTAATAAAAAAAACGAAGAGATTTTCTTCGTGAGGGAGTTAGTTTTGATGTGTGATCTTCTATTAGCTCGGATCAGATCAGAGCGCCGAAAAATTGTAAATGTAAATCCCCGGAATCGCGGCATGCCCACCGGCGGCTGGACGACAATCCGATTCAGAGCTGACAATCCAGGTGTTTGGTTCATGCATTGTCATCTGGAAGTACACACAACGTGGGGACTGAAGATGGCGTTTGTTGTGGAGAATGGAGATGGACCCAACCAATCCATTTTGCCTCCTCCGAAGGACCTTCCGAAATGCTAATTATTCCAATGATGGACCAGCCATGCTTACGGCCTCGTTCTCCACATTCTTCTCGTTTTAGTTGCGTCGTTACTTATTTCATTAACGTGATCCAAATCAGGAATTCCTTCTCATTTTTTTCTGGGTAGTATTAGAGCATTTTAACGCTGATACAAACGGATTGATATATTATTATGTTGTGACAGATGTAAATAGATTGTATCGGTTGATACAATCGACGAATGGTTGTGTTCATTTGTTAATTGCAACAACACTAACGCAGTTGGAGCGTAAATGTTTCTGCTTTGTTTGAAACCAATGGGTGTTATCTTTTATGCGTTGGGAAAAGAATGTGATGGGCTGCGCCAGTATGAAACAAGGAAGAATCCAGTTTGATGTTAAGAGAAACAGAGGTTCTATTTTGGTAGTTCGGCATTTTAAAAGTAAAGAAGATTGATTTGTATGTATACTGAAGTCTGTTGTTTGAAATTTAATGGATTGATCTTAGTCGCAGGTGCATTATGTATGCTGAAGTCTGTTGTTTGAAATTAAATGGATTGATCTCAGTCGCAGGTGCATTATTTGGTATCAGAGCCAAAAGATACAGGTGTTTGCAGCCAAGATGCCGCCAAGGCGAGGAATTGGTCGGGGAAGACTAGAACCAAATGCAGTCCTGATAGAAGAAGTGCGAAGACTACGTGAACGAATGGAGACAATGGAAACAACCCAGACAAGAGCACCTGATGAGAGAACTGAGAGTTCTTCAGAAGAATCTGATGAAGAGGTGGAAGCAGGAGAAGAAAATGAAACTGCCAAAGTCCTCAAGATGCTGGCAAAAGTTGGAAGCAAACCCAAGATAGAAATTCCTATGTATGAAGGGAGTTTGAATGCAGAAGAGCTCGTGGATTGGATCAGATCCATAGATTAGTATTTCGATTATGAAGAGGTTGAGGAGAATAAGAGGGTGAAGTTTGCAGTCACTAGACTGAAGGGCCATGCAGCCATTTGGTGGGACGAGTTACAGACATCAAGAACGAGGAAGGGAAAATCTAAGGTCAAGCAGTGGGATAAAATGGTAAGCAAACTGAAAGCCAAGTTTTTGCCTAAAGACTATCATTTGAATCTTTTTAAGCAGATGCAAAATATGAAGCAGAAAGGAATGTCTGTTAAAGAATATACTGAAGAATTTTACAGGTTAAGCATCAGAACAGGGCATGTAGAAGATGATTTGGAGAAAGTAGCCTGATATGTTAATGGGCTAAGGTATGAGATCCAAGACGAGATTAGCCTGTTAAGTTTGAAAACTGTTGAAGATGCCTATCAAGCAAGTTTGAAAGCAGAGGAGAAAATATTGCGGAAACAGAGTCAAAGAAACAGAGGAAACAACTCAGCAAGAGGTAGAGGATTAGCCAGATCCAGAGGAACACAACATTAGTTTGAAGCAGGAAGTTCAAGCAGGAGATCACCACAGATGGGTGAATCTAGTAGGGGGAGATTCGCGCCCAGAGGAAGAGGGCGAGGAAGAGATGTTAGGTGTTACACCTGTGGAGAATGGGGACATATGTCATGGGACTGTCCTCATAACAAATCAGCAAGCCAGAGTGGTGCAAATGTGGCTGAGGCAAAGCCAGAACCACCTTGACTTGTAGAGAAGGAAGAACCACCTGAGGAAGGTGAATCATTGCTGCTCAGAAGAACTTTGCTAAGATCAGAAAAAGAGATTGGAGAACCTGCGCAAAGGAAGAACTTGTTCAGGACTACATGCAAATCAAAGGGTAAGTGTTGTAAGGTTATAATTGATAGCGGGAGTACTGACAATCTTGTGCCTACAGAGATGGTGGAAAAGCTTGGGTTAACAAAGAAAGCGCATCCTGCATCTTACAAAGTATCTTGGCTTCAGAAGGGTCACCAAGTCATCGTGACAGAACAGTGTAATGTGGAAATGCAGATTGGCACATACAGATATGTGATTTTATGTGACATAATGCCCATGGATGTATGTCATGTGTTATTGGGGAGGCCTTGGCAATTTGATAGAAAGGCAATTCATGACGGAAGAAGAAATACATACACCATAGAAAAGGATGTAGTTAAACATATGTTGCTGCCAGTGAAGAATGATGTTGATAAAGAGCTACCTGAAAATAGTATTATGTTGATGAGTGGTAAGGAACTACTACAGGAGGTTGATAAAAGCAAAGAGGTGCATTTTGCTATCGTGGGAAGGCCAAAGGTAATTTTAACCTCCACAAATTCAAATGATTTTCCTGAAGAAATTCAATCTGTGTTAAATAGTTACATGGATATCATTGTGAACGAATTGCCAAATGAATTACCACCGATTAGAAGTATAAGTCACCATATCGACTTAATACTAGGAGCTAGTCTACCTAATAAAGCTGCATATATATTAACTCCTCAGGAAAATGCAGAAGTTGCAAGACAGGTTCAAGGACTGATGGACAAGGGGCTGATTCGAGAAAATCTGAGTCCGTGTGCTGTGCCAACGGTGCTTAGTCCGAAAAAGGGAGGAGAATAGCGCATGTGCACCGATTCCAAAGCTATCAACAAGATAACAGTCAGGTATAGATTTCCTTTGCCTAGGATGGATGATTTAATGGATTGTTTAAGTGGATCCAGGTACTTTACTAAGATAGATATGAAAAGCGGGTATCATCAGATCAGAATTTGGGAAGGCGATGAGTGGAAAACAACTTTCAAAACCAACAGTGGATTGTATGAGTGGTTAGTGATGCCTTTTTGGCTCACTAATGCACCCAGCACATTCATGAGACTAATGAACGAGGTTCTGAAATAATATACCGGTAAATTTGTTGTTGTTTACCTTGATGATATTCTAGTTTTCAGCAAAAGTAAAGAGGAGCATTTGGAACACTTGAAGTTAGTTTTGAAAACTCTGCAGAAAGAGAAACTACTAATCAATCTAAAGAAATGTAGTTTCATGAAAGAGGAGCTGGTATATTTGGGATTTGTGATTTCCAGAGACGGTTTGAAAATGGATCCGGAAAAGGTACAAGAAATAAAAAACTGGCCTACTCCCAGGAGTGTCTTTGAGGTAAGAAGTTTCCATGGACTTGCTAGTTTCTACCAAAACTTTATAAAGGGATTTAGTCAAGTTTGTGCACCAATCCTTGAGACAATCAAGGAGGACAATCGGCCATTTCGATGGACAGAAGCAGCTGATAGGAATTTTAATTTGTTGAAAAGAAAGATAACAGAAAAGCCTATTCCAGCCTTACCAAATTTTGAGAAAGTCTTTCAAGTGGAAACCGATGCAAGTGGAGAAGCAGTTGGTGTGGTGCTAAGCCAAGAGCAAAGGCCAACAGCATATTTCAGCGAGAAGTTAAATGATGCAAAGAAAAAATATTCTTCTTATGATAAAGAATTTTACGCTATTGTGCAGGCATTAAAAAAGGGGAGGCATTACTTGCTACCGAAGGAGTTCATCTTATATTCAGACAACCATGCTTTGCAATTTATTAATAACCAGCCAAAGCTAAATCAGAAGCATGCCAAGTGGGTGGAATTTATGCAAAGTTTCACTTTTGTAATAAAGCATAAAAGTGGTAAGTCTAACAAAGTGGCGGATGCATTAAGCAGAGTAAGTTTTCTTTTGCAAAAACTTAAAGTGGGTGTTGTAGGATTTGATGAAATGATAGAAATGTACAAGGATGATGAGGATTTTAAAGACATCTACACAATAGTGCAGAATTCGGTGAGAAATAACAGAAGTCAATGGATGGATTACCTTGTTCAAGGAGGCCTGTTATTTAAAAGCAACAAATTGTGCATCCCTAAATGTTCCATGAGAGAGAACATCATTAAACAGAAGCAGAGTGGAGGATTTTTTGGTCATTTTGGACAAGACAAAACTTTCGCTCAGGTGAATGCCTTTTATTATTGGCCTAAAATGAAAAACTGATGTTAAAAAGTTTGTTGAGAAATGCAGGGTATGTCAGTATGCCAAAGGAAGGAGTCAAAATACCGGACTATATCAGCCATTGCCCATACCAGATCGACCATGGGATGTAGTGAGTATGGACTTTGTTTTGGGTTTACCAAAAACTCAGAGAGGAAACAATTCTATTTATGTTGTTGTAGACAGATTTTCTAAAATGGCTCATTTTATTGCTTGTAAAAAGACTAATGATGCCACACACATAGCAAATTTTTTCTTTTCAGAGATTGTAAGATTGCATGGTTTGCCTATAAGTATTGTATCAGATCGAGACACTAAATTTGTAGGGAATTTCTCGAGGACACTTTGGAAGAAACTGGGAACTAAACTCAGTTTTAGTTCAGCTTACCATCCTCAGACGGATGGAAAAACTGAAGTTGTAAAGAGAAGCTTGGGGAACATATTAAGAAGTTTAGTACATCAGAATCCCAAACAGTGGGATTTGGCATTATCTCAAGCTGAATTTTCTTACAATCACACACCAAACCGAAGCACTGTAATGAGTCCATTTCAGATTGTCTTTGGAATGCATCCGAGAGGAGTATATGAGCTAAGAGACTTGCGGAAACAAGAAGCCAGAAGTGCAAGTGCTGAAGATTTTGCTGAACAAATGCAGAAGCTACAGGAAGAGGTTAAAGGTAAACTATAGGAAAGCAGCAAGAGGTACAAGCAGAGAGCATATTTGAGAAGGACAAAAAAAGAGTTTCAGGTAGGATATTTTGTCATGGCATATTTGAAGAAAGAGAGATTTCCTACAAAAACTTACAATAAGTTGAAACTCAAGAAGATAGGACCCTGTAAAATCAAAAGGAAATTGTTGGCCAATGCATATGAGATTGAGTTGCCAGAAGGGATCGGAATATCTCCCATTTTTAATATTGTAGACTTATATCCATTTAAAGAGGCAAAAACAGAGTTGCCGACTGAAACTATAGGTGATGAAGTTCAAATGGTGGATTGGGAAGAACAGGTACCAAAAACATTCAAGAAAGAAGTTGAAGCTGTTTTAGATCAAAGGATATTGAAGAAAACTCGAGGACAAACATATTTTTAGTATCTTGTCAAGTGGAAAGAGCAGCCAATGGAGGATTCCAGTTGGTTGACAACAACTGAATTGCAGAAATACGGCATAAATCTTGAAAGTTTAAAGAACCAATCTTTTCTTCTCCAGGAGTCTGATGCAGGAGCATTGGACCTGGCCAGCAATGTGGAAAATTGTCCACATGTTGTGGCCTGACAGGGTGAAATTTATTTCTGTGTGTTAAAGTCCAGTTACTAAAGAGGTCGATTTCATAAATAATTAGTTATTATTGTAAGTGGGTGTGTTACAATAGGTGTAAGTGAGCGCTACTAGTTAGGAGTTTTACTTGTTAGAATTTTAAATTAAAAGATTGTGTATTAGTTAGTACACAATGTAATAAAAAAAACGAAGAGATTTTCTTCGTGAGGGAGTTAATTTTGATGTGTGATCTTCTATTAGCTCGGATCATATCAGAGCGCCAAAAAATTGTAAATGTAAATCCCCGAAATCATGGCATGCCCACCGGCGGTTGGACGACAATCCGATTCAGAGCTGACAATCCAGGTGTTTGGTTGATGCATTGTCATCTCGAAGTACACAGGACGTGGGGACTGAAGATGGCGTTTTTTGTGGAGAATGGAGATGGACCCAACCAATCCGTTTACCCTCCTCCGAAGGACCTTCCGAAATGATAATTATTCCAATGATGGACCAGCCATGCTTACGACCTCACTCTCCACATTCTTCTCGTTTTAGTTGCGTCGTTACTTATTTCATTAACGTGATCCAAATCAGGAATTTCTTCTCGTTTTTTTTGGGTAGTATTAGAGCGTTTTAACGCTGATGCAAACAGATTGATATATTATTATGTTGTGACAGATGTAAACAGATTGTATCGGTTGATACAATCAACGAATGGTTGTGTTCATTTGTTAATTGCAACAACACTAACACAGCTGGAGCGTAAAGGTTTCTGCTTCGTTTGAAACCAATGGGTGTTATCTTTTATGCGTTGGGAAAATAATGTGATGGGCTGCACCAGTATGAAACATGGAAGAATCCAGTTTGATGTTAAGAGAAACAGAGGTTCTATTTTGGTAGTTTGGCATTTTAAAAGTAAAGAAAATTGATTTGTATGTATACTGAAGTCTGTTGTTTGAAATTAAATGGATTGATCTCAGTCGCAGGTGCATTATGTATGCTGAAGTCTGTTTTTTGAAATTAAATGGATTGATATCAATCACAGGTGCATTAACATGTATATGTTAAATATTTTAATTAAGTCTTTCACTATGGAGATCCAAAATTTCAATCTCCTTACAGAGGCATAATATAGCATAATGTTCAAAAAAATCAAAAGGGTTTTACATATATTGAAAAATGGGTTAGATTAGCCATGAGTATAGAGTATGACACTAGAAAATCAAATAAGCATTATCATAGCATAAAATTATTCAAAGTCATCAAAGTACATAGTTGCAACTTAAATAGGGTCCTCATTACCATTGGGGGTGCTACCTACTAGGCTAGGGATACCAAGGTATTCCTCTATGTAATGAAGGGGCTAATATAGGTCCCTTATATAATGATATAAATGAAAGATAACTTTGAGGAAGACACAACTCTTGACCCAAAATTTTGATATGAGGGAAAAGTTTTGTGAAAATTCCCAAGAAATGTCTCAGGATTTCGTAAAGGGGTACTATACACCCTTAAGAAGTTTAACCTTTGGAAGTCATAAATTTTAACTTCTATTACAAAATGTGGAAACCAAAAATAAAATAGGAAACTATTAATGAAGATATTGAGATGATGAGCCCATGATTTTGAGGTGAAGTCCAAAATCCTAAAAAAAATTGAGAGAAAGCTATAGGAAAAATAAGAGATGAAAATCATGGGTAACAAGTTGCACTTTTGGAGGGCATAAATCCTAAGCCAAGTATTGGAATTGAGAAAATGAAAAACCAATGGAAAGGTATTGATGTGAAGGTTATTCTAGTGGCCTCAAAATTTGGATATGGCCACTAATTTTGAAATTAATTTCCCCCTTCTAGCTACAAGAGTATAACACCATCATGAAGACTTGTAACATGGCTAGAATCACTGAAGCATGGGTTGAGTTGAGTACTATGGATAATGAAAGTTGATAGTGAAAAGTTGATAGCCACTAATATAAATTGCGTCAAAGAAGGCACTAGTTTAGATTATGATATTGAATGTGACGAAAAATATGCTAATACAACTATGATGAAAATAGTAAAACAAGATACACATAGATGGTGACAGAATATGAATAATGAGTAAAAACCACAGAATGAGACAACCATGCTATAGATTTTCCCATATGCAATAAATTGAGTGAGAAAATCTCTTTAACCTTCCCTTTACTAATTTTCCATCAAATATTAAACACGATGCATGAATTTATATGTTATATATACACATGTGTTTGATGTCTATGTATGTATGAATGTGATGTATGCATGCATGCTTAATGATTTCATGATGATTGATAACAATTTTTTTTTATAGTTATTGTGATTCTCGAAGAGAATTATATATATATTTGTAATACTTACTGTCCATGGGAAAAAGTGTTAGAAGAGTTGTGGTGGATTTCATAGAGGTACCTTTTGTAGGTTGTATATGAGTGGATCCATGGGTAAACGAATACCATGGGTGGATGAATACCATGGGATGATGCCATTTTATATTTGGATCATTCCTCCCTCATTAAGAAGCAATGGTCCCCATTTTGTGAAGTTCCCTCCTGCAAAGCCTTTGTTGAATATGAAGAGCCACTGAAGAGAATGGTTTTATGTGGTTAACCCTAACCATGATAAATGAATATCCGAGGATAGAGATACCATGTAATGCATGTGACCAACTATGATACTAATAGTGCGCGGCCTAGAAAATGGACTTTAATGAACTATGGGTTTGTGGATGACACATCACCACGATGAACGAAGATCTCGGGATAGAGATACCATGTAATGATTGTGACCAACTATGATACTAATTATGTGTGCCCAAGCAAATGGACTTCGATGAAGTGTGGATTTTTCGATGACCCATAACCATGAAAAACAAAGATCCGAGAATAGAGATACCTTGTAATGCTTGTGACCAACTGTGATACTAATAGTGTGTGGCCTAGAAAATGGACTTCGATGACAAGGATTTTGTACGGTTGACCCATAACAGTGATGTTGTTTGTTGATGAAGTAGTAGGTGCCTACATAGCCTGGTGTCCAAGGGAACGTCTCTAAAGAACCCAAGCTAAATGTTGCTATGTCGAAACTAACGAATGTGAAGTAGGTGGCTACTAAAGCGGGGTGGGAACGCAAGTCTCCAAATGGAATCGGCTCCAAATGTTGGAAGTAAATTAGTGAATATAACTCATAATATTTATCATAACTTGTTTTCTGAAACATAAGGATGATTTTTCATCTTCCCATGTGTTGGAAATCCTTATGTGGAGACTCTAGAATCTCATATTCATGCTGCAACTTTTTGGTCGTCGCAAAAGATATGAAAAAATAGCTTATTTTAAATCAGCGATATATTCCACATCCTAAGTCTGACAGGACCCATTTCTTTTCAAAATTGCATGATTTTTCAAGAGGAGCTCAGATATGTAATGATTGTTACGAAATTATGCATGAAATGGAAAAAAATGATAGGAGAGTAGCCATCTACTAGTTGTCATCAGAAAAAATTCTACAACATAGCTGATTTTAAATCAACAATATCTCCCTCATCTCGACTTCAATTCAGCCACTTTTTTTTTGAATTTGAGTACTTTTTTCCAAGGAATCCATATATGTTATTTGTTTTTGTAAATATTTCACCAAAAGTTTCAGATCTGATCTGAAAACTCGCCACCCAAAAACATTTGTGCAAAAAAATGAAAAAAGAAAAATTCTTCCCGCTTGGGCCAAGAAAATGCTCTATGGAGGACGTAGAACATTCCTCAAGTTTGTTGAATATTTATAATAAAATTGAAACTAAAAGATGCATCAAACCCTCATCCCCATTGAATCATAACCTAATATGATACCACTGATCCTGATTTTTGGGGGAGGCCCCCAAGATTTGAAAAATTGCAATGCTAGAAAGAAAATTAGAGAACACATAGAAAATAAAACCACAAAGAAATTTTTTATTGAAACGAAGAATAATTGTGAAAGCTACATTGTGGTGGAAAAACTTTCCTTATAAAATACCACGGGTTAATTCCATGGGTAGATGTCACAATACCATTGGTAAATACCATGAGTGAATGAATATCATGGGTGGATGTCACTTACAATACCATGGGTGGATAAATACCATGGGTGGATGCTACTTATAATACCATGGGTAAATTCCATGGGTGGATGAATAACATGGGTGGATGAACACCATGAGTTGATGCCCTTTTCTATTTGGATTATTAAGGAAAAAGAGATCGGGATGATGAAGCCCTCAGGACTATAGAAGAAAAGTTAGAAGATCTTCTGGATGAGCATGGTAGAGGATTCATATCATACGAGGAAAAATCTCATCTCACTGACTTAGAGAATCAAAGATCTAAGATTCTTAAAGAGCGTGAAGAAACTTGGTGACTTAGGAATCGAGCCATTTGGTTAAAGGATGGCGATGACAATAGCAAACTTTCTCATAATTTTGTAAAGGGAGAAAGGCGAGTAACACTATTTGGAACATGCCCATTGAATATGGTCATCATTCCTCATCCTTTCACCAGCTTGCCCATCTCGTCAATTCACACTTCCAACAATTGTTCAAGCCCCCCCCCCCCCGTGGTATCCATTGAAAAAATAGTTTGAATAGTTCAGCTATTCCCTTGGCTTGTTGACCATGAAGACTTTGATGACCCGGTCAAGCCAGTTACCATGGGAAAACTAGAGAGAAAAATTGAAAGGTTCAAAAAATATAAGAACCCTCACCGAGATGGGTGGAAAATTGAATTATATATTTCTTTCTTGGACATCGTTGGACATGATCTTCACAATGTGGTGGAGGAATGCAAAATTATTGGTCGTATGTAAGAGGCTATCAACTCCACATTTATAGCTCCCATCCCCAAAGTAGACTGCCCCAATTATTTTAATGATTTTTGGCCCATCTCCCTTTCTAACTATCTCTACAAAATTATTGCGAAGATTATTTCCAATCACCTTAAGCCCATCCCATGCTCTCCATGATGCTTCTTCACTCTTCTTTGCTAACCACTCTACAACGAAGCCGACCTATTCATTGGGTCTAGAGGAATTGTAGCAATACCTTCATGATTCTTCCTTGCCCTAATGAAATTCCCCATGGATCTAGCTGAACTAAACTCTCATGTAGTGATCCTTCATAATTAAATGTGGGTCATATGGGTTGAAGCTTCAGAGGTTGAACAGGTACTTCTTCATCTGTCCTGCTTCAAAATCTACTTGCTTGATACTCCAGACCTCATATAACCCAATCCACAATGCAAGAGAAGGCCAAGGTGCCTTCATCTTCCGCTTTATTCTAGCTATCAATCCTGCTAAGATGTGATACACTACTTCTTGCATGACAAGTATGTACAAGGCAAGATTTCGCAGAACATGGAGAGCCTTCTTCGCACTAAATAATTAGATGAAAGTGTCAGAAGGTGAGGCATACCAATCTGAAATGCATAACAATGCCTCCATTTCATCCCTCCACATGCAGGGTGGATCGTGTTGGAATATCAACCAATATACTTGGGTGATAAAATGATCAGATAGTCATATGATCACTCCTCTAAAGCTATATTTGGGCATAGAATGCATCCAGAATGTAGGAAGACATGTAAATCTCTACATGCATGCCTTTAGGTGACTGTCGAGCCTTCACGACTTGTTCCTTCAGCTGATGAGCCAATATGCTAGACCAATTGCTTGGTCTTCCTTCTCTATCTGGTTGGTCTAGTATAATCTCCCAACTCTGAGGAAATGTTTCGGTGCTTTCTTGGCGACAGAGTTGACATGTTAATCTGACAAAGTATTGGTACGCCTTTCTCAATATATTCATCTTGTATATCTGATTGGGTGTCATCCTGAAATGAGTTGGGTCCTTTACCCAATCCTTCAAAATGTCTGTAGATTTAGCTATCTTGTTGGGCAAGCTGAATGGAGGGGTAATGACAGTCATAGAGTCAGAGATATGATACATCTCATCATAATCTCAAGAATAGAAGGTTGCAAACTCATCCCACTAACACTACTCAAGGTCATCGTGTCGGGGTTAGTGTGAGAGACAATCTAGTGAATCATGTTTGCACATGGGAATGTGGGGTATCTGCATGCAATCTCATACAATCCAGACTTGTGAATGTTCACGTAAACTTGAATGTCTTTGAGGTCTTCCTCAAAAGTGTCTATGAATGTTTGACTAACCTCTTACCACTTCAGTTTGATGTCCTTGTCTAGATATAGCTTCGTATCTTTATATTTCAATAGACTAGAGGACACGTATTCAATGTCTACTCTAGATGCAACTCCATCAACGTCTTGTGGTCTTGTTCTCATGGAATCCATTAAGATGGATGAACACTTGAATGATATGGAAACAAGCAACATGCATGGAAAGAGATATGTTAGTGAAAATAAAGAAAATACAGGAAATGGCACAACACATACCTAGGAAACCAATGAGTAAGACTACGCAAATTTTAGAGGGAGGTTGGTTGACTAGCTGCCAGAACTACAAAAAAGGTAGTCTTGATTATCTAGGAGGTAGGACTGGTTGTTGGATCTGCGAAACGAACTATCCAGTCAGGAGACTAGCTATTAGGATTATGTAATGCACAATTCCATCTCGGAGGGATTAGTGGCCGAGGGATAGATTTTTGTAATTTTTTGGGCCAAGTAGCCACTGTCCTCTAGAAATGTGCAAAACATTCCTAGAGGCTAGTGTTGGTCAACAATGTAAAAATGTGGAGAGAAAGGTGAATCTTCCTTTCCCAGATTGCGCAATGCAGCCTTGGTGAAGGCATAGGCCGGGCCAAGGTTGGCCCGCCTCACCGATGGGAAACTAAAATAAAATAAGATAGTGAATGAATGGAGACACTAAGTGATAGAAGAAGTGATTAATAGTTCATGAAAAACATGAATGAAAGATTCAAGAAACATATCAACATGCATGTGGGTGAGGCAGTTCATTGGTTGCACGAATATCCATGCAAAATAGTTTCATGCATGCGGCAACAGTGAGATAGCAACGAAAACTAAAATAGAGATAGGAGAAACTAGAATACATGTAAAGGACAACAAGCATTCATAGAAATAAAGAAAACAACACTCACACAAGGGAATACACAAAAAGCGATAGAAATGTCGAAAAAGACAAGTTGAGGCCACTTACCCATGAATAGTTGGGCTGAACGTGTCAAAGAGTCAGGGATGTGTTGTGGGATGTTAGAGATCCAAGATTGATGTAAATGAATGATCTCTGATGCATCTAATAAATAAGTTCTGTCTCATGACGTGCATGCCACAAATCTAGGAAAAAGTGACACATGTAGGGAAAACTCTAGAACAACTTTGCATGTAACGCCTGGCTACTAAAAATAGCTCCCTGAATCATGGGATTCCTTTTGCATGTTGTCTCTTTCTGTTCTATGAAGTGCAAGTCATGCATGCATGCAAGTCAAGTTCCCTTGGTCCCAGATGGAACTAGTGAGCCAAACTTCCCATGCATGCATTTGAACCACTTCTTGGAAGAAATGTGCATTCCTGGCTGCGATCTGGGCTGAATAACGAGGAGGTTTGCACAATTTATGGGAAGAGCAACTGACTATTACCTTGATTTGTGAAAATGTTGGGCTGAACAACAGTGCTGGGGAAATTTGCGCAAATCCTGCTCAGAGTGTTGGCTGGTATGTTTGAGCAATCTTGGAGCCCAGCAGACTAACAAAGAGGGTTGCACAATTTCTAGAGGGAAGGCTAGTTTCCCTCTAGAAATGCACAATTTTCAAGGTGAATCTGCTCAGCCTGTATCTGGACCAAGTCTGGATGAACAACCTACGAGGGGATTGGATCAAATGTGATCAACATACTGCATTTGTGCGGGGAAAACACTTGAAACTTGAGTACTTGACAAGGCAAGACAAAGTGTTGTGACAGGTTTGTAGGGAGGCTCCGAAGCAAGCTAAGGCAAAATTTTGGAAGGTAGTTGTAGCCGCTACAATAGGACCCTATAATAGGTATGGAGAACTTTCTCAAAAAAGTCTTACTTGTCTCTCTTCCTCTTTATACTAGGATTCTTCAACAAATGTTTCACCTAATACCCTGATGCCGCTACAGGTTGGTTCAATATATTTATTCTATGGATGGGTTCTTATAAAATGTTTCCTAGAAAGGATTTTCTATGGCTGCCTGACTTATGGAAATCTTAGAGTGAATAAAAATTATGCTCTGAGAGATTATCTTCTCAAGGGAATTGTTTTAGTAATTCCCGGAAGGGACAAGTTTGCAGTATTTTTTTTTACAATATCTAAACAAAGTATTTCGGATTGATATATGCTCCTTTTTAATTTCATGTTTTGTGGTAGTCATTCGAATACTGGTGGTTCTAGTAATCGTAGCCCAAGTTTAGTCCAACATGGACCCTATAATGCATAGTCAACTTGTTAACATTTGACCATTTTTCTTCTAATATGTAGCTATCTCTGATAAATGTCATTGTATCTATTTTCATTTCGGAGTTTGGTTTTGTTAGGTCCCTATACTACAAGTGTGACACCTTATCGTTATTAGTGCAACCCCCTTGTTGTATTATTGTGCCCATATAGTCCCCATGTTGTTATTATTATGCCCCATAGAAGCCCACTATTATTTTTGTTTTTCCCCTACAATATTATTGTTATGTAGGCTCTAATTGTATTGGGACCCCTTATACTCCTATATATAGAAAGAAGGTCTTGTCATTTGTATCATCCAACAATTGTCATTTGTGTAAAGTAAAAGATATTGCCCCTCGAAGAGGTTTATTTTTAAGTTGTTGATCTATCTTTTCTATGTTTTTATGAGCCGGTTTCATAACATTTGGTATCAGAGCTTTGGATTCTAGAATTTCACTCCTCCAAATAGGTCATTATTGAAATTTCGCTATAAATTTTTAACTACGATGTTTCAGAAGCTAATAAAAACCCCATTTGAGCAGAAATCGTTCTATCCCTCAGGTTTGAATTTCAAATCTTGTCTCGTTATATTTTCAGATATATGACATAAAGAAGTTAGGGTTTTTGCAAGCTCCAAAATTCTATCTCAAACAGGTCATCGTGGCATGTTTTCCATAATTTGTTTTCTACAAAGGTCTAGACTCTGAAATTAACCCCCATTTGATCTGCATTATTGGTGAAGCTTGGGTCTGAATTTCAAATCTTACCTCGTTATGTTTTCGAAGATACGGTCAAAGACATTCAAGATTTATGCAGGCTCCTGAATTATATCCCAAACAAGTGACCTTGGGAACATCATCATAACTCTCTCTCTAAGCATCAGATTGAAATTTTGTAGGAATTTAAAGAAAGAGGATGGACTGTACCTTTTTGTGTATTGATTTTAGGTCTCAAGGTCGAAACAATGAAACATGGCACTTCATATAAGTTATCTCTAATAGAAAGGTATATAATGAGGTCATCTTGATAGATTGGGCATAACACTTTCCTGAAGAATCCAATCTCGATCAGACAAGTGACATTGGAAAGAGGACGTAGAGGGCTACTGCATGTCATATTTTCTAAGCTTGGAGATCCAAAATTTCATAGATACGTCATATTCAATATCAAGCTTCTAAAAGAAATTAAAAGAATGACTCGAATCAAGAAAATATAAACACCTAGTAAGAAAAAATTGATGGATGTTATGGGGAATGTGATTAAAGCTAATATAAATAGCTTTATATGCACTATGGAAGAATATTTGAAGAAAGACATGGAATATTTGAAAAAATACATAGAAGTTTTGAATGAAGGTGAGACAAAAATGTTATAGGAATGATCTCCTAATGACGAAAAGGTAGTAGAGGAAACTCATGATGAGAAAAAAAAATGTTAATCATGATTTCATATAATCTAACATTGAATTGAGGACCCGCAGTATTCCAAATATTGATATGAGGAAGTTTGATGGCAAGGATCACATAACATGCATACTATTGATGGAGAAATATTTTGATCTACATGATGTGCAACTGTTACAAAAGGTACGTATTGCATCTTTATCTTTAGAATTGAATCGTTTTTTATGGTATAAAGTGCTTTGTTCTATAAGATGCTTCTCACCTGGGTAATTTTCATGGAGGACTTCCAAAAACTGAATATAAGGGTAAATGGTATTCCAGAGAAGTAGAGGATTGATTTCTTCATAAGGACATTAAAGGATAACATTCAACACGAGGTTTGTCTTTAGGAACTTGATTCATTGGAGAAGGAATTTAGGTTGGAAAGGAAAATTGAAAGAAAAATTATGGCAACAAGAAATCCTACTACTCACAATTATAAAGATGGAATTTTTGTTGCTCCTCGCCTTCCATAACAATTTGAAGAAAAGGAGAAAATGACCTTTGTTACAGTTATGATAGAAAATACACTAAAGGTCTTAAGTGTGCTAAGCAGAAATTGTTTCACATTGATTGTGAAGAGGAGGAAGAAAAGGACCAAGAAATGTCAAAGGAAGAGGACATACACCAGGAACCAACCTCAAGAAAAGAAGAAATGAATATTTCCATATATTTTTATGCATTGGTAGGAATTATCACTCAAACTCTCAAGATAGAAGGACATAACAAGAAGAAAAATGATAACCTCACTTTCACCGAGAATCAAATGAAACAACAGGTAGATCAAAATCACAGTGAAAGAAGTTTTGGAATAGGCGACTTGATATTTTTACGACTAAAACCATACAAAAAAATGTCCCTTGAAGCAAGCTAAGAAGGATAATAGATTATCACCAAAGTACTATGCTCCTTATAAAGTGTTGCAAAAATTTGCTACTATGGCATACAAGAAATCTACAGCTACGAAATCCATCAATTTTAGAGTATCTCATCAAGTGGAAGAACTTACCCGCTGAATATTCCACATGGGAGGATGAGAATTTGATACAACAACATCTAGAACTACTCAAGCATTGAGGAAAACAGTTTCTGAAGGAGAGGGTCATGTTACATACTTATACTACTAGTGTAACACCTTATTGTTATTAGTGCAACCCCCTTATTATATTATTGTGCCCACATAGTCCCCATATTGTTATTATCATGGTCCATAGAAGCCCACTATTGTTATTTTTATGCCCCTACAATAATATTGTTATGTAGGCTTTGATTGTACTGGGACCCCCTAGAATCCTACATATAGAAAGGAGTTCTTGTCATTTGTATCATCCAAGAATTGTTCATTTGTGTAATGTAAATGAGGTTTCCCCCTCGAAGAGGTTGATTTTTAAGACATTGACCTATATTTTCTATCTTTTTGTGAACTGGCTTCATAACAAGTTTACTGCTTGTACTATCAACCAATTTTGAGCTTATCATTCCAAATAAGGTTTTATTGCACAATTATTTGAATCTGGGAATTACATTCTCATACTTTTCATATAGTTGTTGAGAACCAAGTTGTGTTTATCTATTCTTTGCTAGATGTGGTATGATAACATCTCTATGTATTAATAGTTCATGCATGGATTAAGTCATTTAATTTCCTAGGTGAATGAGCTCCATTCTCAGACTAAACCCAATTTACATTTCCTAAAAATACCACCTACTTACTGATTTAAAACTATGGCTATCTCTCGCTACCTCATATTAGGATCTCATTGTGTGTTAAATTTGTCCAGTTCTACGGGTAAATGCATGATGTTATTTTGAGATCTTAATACACCTAAAGAACTTTTTCCACCTTCTAAATTTGATTTTGAACTTTCCAAAAATCAACAAGTTGTAGATAAGAAATAGTACTTTACTTGTAATGGTTAGCCTTGTATCTCATGGTGGAGATGTTGGGCCCCAATCAAACTTAAGATCCATGTCGAGGGTCTTCCCTAATGAACTATACTTTCATAATACCACCAAGCGACCAATATTGCAAGTGGGTCTATAGTGCAAACTTGGCATCTAAATATTCCTTATTACATCTCAACTCAATAATAGCTCATCAACAAAACTATCATATTCTAATGAGTACTTACATTATCTAATGACACGCAGAGCATCTCAGTGCATGCATTAAATTTATTTATATAACCACCTCTACAATAGATTTAGCATAGTTCGCTATCATGTGATCACTGCTAGGTCTCGTACCTCCTTTCAAAATGAGATCAATACCCATGCAAAAGAAATGAATGGATACTCTATTTAAAGTTATTTTAATCCATTACTAGTTATATATATATATATATATATATATATATATATATATATATATATATATATATATAGCTATTTCCACAAGTCTCCCAATCCCGCGATTTTTAGTACATATTCACAAACTCATTGCACTTTTTATGAAATGTTAAATAAATTAAACAATATAGTACCCAACCAACAAAATCATAAAATAAATTAATATTGTACACGCCAACAAATCTCCACATATCACGATACATCCTTCTTTTCTTATAGGATAATAAAAATAAATAGAAAAATCAACTTCCTAGCCAATTCACCTTTCAATTCACAAATCACTATTCCAAATCACCATATACACAATTCCCTACCATAGGTTCAAATTACAGAGAACTTAGTTTCTCTACCACAAGTATCTCCTGAATGTAACTAACTCTAAAATGAAAAATACTCATAGAATTGCTCAGATGCAATCTAACAATAGTTAATTCAATTTGATTCACCATTAGGGATACATGGGAATTTCACACCTTTTCCACCCAACCTAGAATGTTCCTCGATTCACCCTTGAGCTAAGATCTCTTCTCCAGGAGTCAACCCCCCGATGACTCCCTTCTCAAGTACAAAATACTTGTCTTTCACGATAATATTTCCCATCATGCAGAATCCAGCTATTGTTGATATTCTTATTCACTTGCCTAGGATTTTCCGTAAAATCCCACCTTTCTCTCATGCTGTGCTTTTAGTATTTTCTAAGATTAGCATCTTTCTCCAACAAAGAAACTTAATGGATCTCTCTCCCACAGTGCTTTTAGGATTTTCTAGCCTTATCATCTTTATCCTAAGCAAATTAGTGGATCTTTCTCTCCCATCCATTTATCTTATCTACAATTTTATTCTAGAATACTTATGATGAAAGAATGATCAAATCTCATGTATCAATGAGATTTTATCTCTATTTTATTTTTGCAACAATCATGTTCTTAGGTGCCTCATTCCCAAGTACATACATCTCATCTATTTATTTATTAATAAATAACTATTAACATAATTAATTCAATATTTCTATTTGACTTTTCTGCCACTCTTCCTCACCCAGCTCAGTCTAACCAAAGTGGTTTTACCACAAAAAAGGGATATTACATTCTCCTCCTCTTTTATTAACACCATCATCATTGTTCATTGTCTTGTCCCTTTCCTCTAAACTTTGCTAGGTAACTTTTTTTTTTTTCAAGATTTTGTTCCCCTATAGCCTCTTTGAAATAAATTCCCTTATTGTACTTTATCTCGATCAACAACTAAATCCTATAGCCAAAACTCTTTCTAGTATGATATGCATCGAGACCCATCAGTCGATTTTTTAACTTCACATGTAGCATTTCCAAATCAAATAGATAGAACCTATCATATACTTATTTCTTAGGTAATGAGCAATACAAGACATTACAAAGAAATATTAATCAATAACTATGGTTCCTATGTTAGTAGTTCAGTGTGGTAGTAATGTTTTGTTATATTCTTCATGTTGTGAGAAACCTTTTTATTTTCTTAAGACAAAAAAAAAATTACTTCTTATCATTTCTTCCTGTAATCAATTGTTTGTCTTCAACTTACATGATGACTCAATTATGGGGCATTCCTATTCTTGTAACTATGGCATGCTCCTCTTTTGATACATCTACGTATCTGCATATCAACATGTTATTCACATACATTCCTCAATGCTCGTATCATTAGTATTTTACTACAATGAACCCAATGGCCATATATATGATCTTCAACATAAAATTTGTATATTTATTTTCACATTGCTCCAATAAAATAGCAATTACTAAGGGGTGGTGTATAACATAATAACATGAAATATTACAGTATCACTTGTGCACTTACTTCTTTGGCCTTTTTCATGGCTACGGAATCATGATTTAACCATCCTTCAATTTCTTAGCTATGTCTCCCTTCAACTGTTTTAAGTGGTAGAAAGAAATAGCCTCATTTTCCCAGTATGCTTACACTTATGCTATAAATCACTTCCTGTAGTTTATATGCATTTGTCACATTATTCCTATACTTTCAAACACTGTTATTAAAATTTAACATAATGTTATGACAATGTTATAGATTTCTCTCTTTTTTCAAATTGACCTTAATCAATTTCCTTGGGATTATTTTGTTAGACATGTCCATACCGTTCCAATAACCGACAAGGGTAGTAATACTTTACCAACATAGATAATTACCTAATTCAATTTTTTTTATACATATACACACACAAAGCATTAGTGAATTTATTTTCACTTATCCCATCCATCTTCAATATCATGAGTATGTTTTCATTACTGACAAAATTAAGTTTAATACTTCCTTTGCCTTTTTTGGTTGTGACTTTCCTTATTTTCTTCTTTAGGTTTTTCCATTTGATGGTATACTCTATTGATTCTCCTTCCATTCTACTAGCTTTCTGACTGACATGATTTCGATCCACCTTCTCATAATTTTTCTAATTCAAAATTCCTTAAATATTTATGAATTTCAGTGGATT
This sequence comes from Pinus tabuliformis, assembly GCA_031772625.1. NCBI lineage: Eukaryota > Viridiplantae > Streptophyta > Pinopsida > Pinales > Pinaceae > Pinus > Pinus tabuliformis. Next base: position 1,499,904,789 of record CM062804.1, read on the forward strand.
ACCACATTGACCCAATCCTTCACTAAAGTATAAAACCAAAATTTTCAACATTATTTCTACATTATCATTTATTAGTGTATGATGGTGCACACATACCTAGCAATACAATTTATCCATCAAATTTGAACCTCCACTCTAAATTTATATGAATAGATTCTCTACCCAACTTCGTATCTTTCTCAATACATGATATTTGTCCATTTTTAATTAAGAATTCTCATATTACAGAGTTCTGCACTGCTGGAAATACTCAATGTCAGATAAATAGTGAGATTCATCATTGTGTATGCCTCAGAAAATTCAATATACATTTTGAATTTGTGTTGTAATTTAGCTTAAAGGAACCCTCCTTAACACTCTATCATGCTTTCTAGCATTGATTTCGAACTACAACTCTACCCTCACACACTTCTCCACATTCACTATATATAGATATATAAATATATTTCCTAATATTTTTTCTTCTATTATCAAAAAAGATATAACTATAAGTTCTTTATCTAATTTATCTCTTTTATTCCTTCAATGATTCTCTCAGGTTTTCCTCCATATATCACATGTAAAGGACTCCTTTTCTAATTGTAGTGACACTTCAGTCACGCGAAGGAACACTAAAACACCACTATTTGTGCTCAGCTCAAACCATTTTTTGTTTATGACTAAATATGGTCAACTAAGACCCTTCCAATCTACATTTAATGAAAATAATTTGAGAATCTCATCGGAACACTTAGAAAACTATCAGCCCTTATCTTCAGTGTGAGTGTGTGTGTGTGTGTGTGTGTGTGTGTGTGTGTATATATATATATATATATATATATATATATATATATATATATATATATATATATATACATATGTTTTATACGTAGATATCAATTCTCATGTGAATGAAGTGATCCTAAAATATGGTATGGATGAATGTTGATATCAACTACAACTATTAAGTCCCCTGGATTTTTAATGTGCTATGCTCACATGTGTTTTATAACAATGGAATGTATAGTTTTTCCCATGTGTACCATAATGGAAGCGTCAAATTAGCCATAACTTAATTATCAGTGGCAGTAGTAGGGAATAAGGTTGTGTCCTTGAAGTTTGGAAAAATATTTTGGTGTGACTTGAATGAATGAATGCCTTGAAACCTCATCTTATAGAGTTTAGAATAATAAAAGAGATATTGAAATAATGTTAATGTGGTAAAATATATTAGTTTATATGAGTATAGATCTATTTATATGTTTGGTCGGGTTCATTATTTTATAACTTATGGGCTTAATTATTGCATAACTCTTCCTTGTGTACCATAATATCACTTTTTGTTTATGTTATTAATTTCCACAACATACAATTTAAATTTTGGTGTTCCTCGAAACATGTTTAACTACTGGATAAAATGTTCATCCAAACATCACTTTGCGATTTTCCATCAAGCTTTAGTAATCGTAAGAACCCACTTTTTCCCCTCAAGGCCAACCATATATCAACTTGGCCAATGTTGTTTTCCTTTATTACACATAGCGTTAATTTTTCTACCTCAATTTGGTGATAAAGAAGAGAAAATTTGTTGGTTTTCTCATATTTCATGGTATATTACTAGGCATTGATCCAATATGCAACATATATCCACTCTACCCTTTTGTAATTAGCACAATTTCTTTTATTAAAATTTTGGGCTGGGTCATCTTTAGCAACTATTTCTAATGCCATCTTTCTGAGTTTCTTTTTCAAACCCCCCTAGATTCTTCAATTAATTTTTTTTCCACCCAAAATGGTATTCCCACTTGTTCAAGAATTATCTCATAGATATTTAGGATGGTCAAATTTTCTACCTACTGTATATTCCTTCATGTATGCCTGTTTGTAGTGATTTAAAGAAAACTGACTTAGTTTTATGTTTCCTTTACCATTTAATGGTTATTCAATACGTAATTATTATACTTATTACCTCCATATTGTTGTTCTAGAACTAATATAAGTATAGTAACCTTCTATTTTTGGAGGGTTGAACCTAGAAGATTGATTGTCAAAAAAAATAAAATATTACAACGATTGTTCAGATAATTTACCATTCTTAGTTTAGCGTTGATGCCCATTAGGTCGAAGAGTTTAGCCTAGGCTCTGATACCATATGTCACATACCCAATTCTTTCTACTTTTATTTTTGTACCAGAAAAACAATGTGAAATTGTAATTATTCCCACCCTGTGAGATGTCCTCATGCATTTTCATTCTCTCCTTAATCTTTCCCAAAGAGGTGGTCATTTGGGTAATTTAGTATACCTCGAAACCAAAGTACGTTTATATCTAGTTAACTACTCATTAGATGTTCTCGGTTACCCCTGGTGCTAAGCCTTACCATCTACTGCCTTGAAGGTGAAAGACACAACTTTCTCCCCTAGATGTAGATATGGTCCTTCATCCTCTTACCTTCCTAGTGGACATAGACATCGCAAATGGATAGTTCACACCTCCATTAACTTATTCTCTAAATGGTGATGCACAGTACTCTATGCGTAACACTTCATTGTTTCATATTCTATTACTATTAATAACCCTATAGCATTTACCATACATGTATGACCAATGGCACCCCTTTAAACAATCTGAGGTATTTGGCGGTGGGTATTGCTCTACCCCGGTATAGTAGTGTCATTGTACTACATTTATTTCATGGTAGTCTATATATATTTTTCTTCTCCAATATCGAGGCTTGTATTTGATGGTCATGACGTCTCTTGTATTACAATGTTCTGCTATTGATGATATGTTGTATTTCACTATTTTTGTTATTATATTGTTTACCATATAAGGCCTTCGAGAGAATTCCTACGCCTTATAGTTAGGAGTGTATGTTGGGTCCCTATAATACTAGTGATTACCCCATTACTATTGTAGTTATACCCCTTCTTTATATTGTTGTGCCCCTATTACCCACATATTGTTATTTTTGTGCCCCATAGAATCCCTCTATTATTATTTTTGTGGCTTTATATTATTATTGTTAGGTCGGCTGGATTATATTGTGACTCCTTAGACTCCTATATATAGAAAGGAGGTTTTGTCATTTGTATCATCCAAGAATTGTTCATTTATGTAATGTAAAGGAGGTTTCCCCCTCGAAGAGGCTGAATTCTAAGGCGTTGATCTTTCTTTTCTATCTTTTCTTGAGCTGCTTTCATAACATTTGGTATCAGAGCTTTGGATTCTAGGGTTTCGCTGCTCCAAACAGGTCATCGTGGCATTTTCGCTATAAATTTTTTCTGTGACATTTCAGAAGTTGCAAAAAAACCCCTTTGATAAGAAATCGCGCTGAACCTTGGATCCGAATTTCAGAGTTTTTCGCGCGATATTTTCGGAGATATGATCTGCGGAAGTTGGTCTTTTTGCAGACTCCTGAATTACACTCAAAACAGGTGACCTGGGGAAAGTCGTCATAACTTTCTTTCTGAGCATCGGATTGAAATTTTGTAAGAAGGTACAGAAAGAGGACGGACTGTAGTTTTCTTTGATATAATTTTCAGAGTCAAAGGTTGAAACAGTGACACATGTCACGTCTTACAAGCTCACTCTACTGAACTAGTCTATAATCAAGTCACTGTGGGAGATTTCGCATAACTCTTCCTTGGAGAATCCAATTTGGGTCAGACTTGTGGCATTGGAAACAGGACACAGAGGGCTACTACAGGTCACAAATTCAGAACTAGATAATCAGAAAGTACATAGATACATCGGAGGAAATATCGAGCTCTTACAAAGTGAAAAAAGGTGTGTAGATTTTCTTTAATTTTTGCTTAAGCTTGGTTTGAAAATTTATTTTGAAGGAATTCAAAGGGCATATTAGAGAATTATTATCGGTAACTGATGCCCCGAGGAAAGAAAATGCAAATGCATAGTAAGGAGCCTGAAAGCTCTAGCATGACTCATGAAGAAGAAGAAGAAATTCTATATGATATATCAAAATTACAAGAACAAGTGCAACGAGTGTCACTTGCACAAAAAGCAACAGAATCTAAAATGGATGGTTTAAGGAAAGATGTAGAAGCTAATATGGATGGTTTAAAGAAAGGTGTAGAAGCTAAGATGGATGGCATGGAAGCTAAGGTGAATGGCATGGACGCTAAAATTGATGGCATGGATGATAAGATGGATAAGTTGCTACAAGAAATAGTCACTAAGGGTGAAAGAGTACTAAAGGAAACTCATGATGAGAACAAAAGAAATGTTAATCATGATTCCATAGACTCTAATGTTGTATCGAAGACTTACCATGTTCCAAAAATCGATATGAGGAAGTTTGATGGCAAGGATCCCACCACATGGATATTACAGATGGAGCAATTCTTCGATCTCAATAATGTGCAAAACACACAAAAGGTACGTATGGAAACTTTATATTTGGAACCAAATCAGTTTGTATGGTATCAATGGCTTTGTTCTCGTAAACAGTTTATCACTTGGGCAATTTTTACGGAAGAATTGATAGCACATTATGAGGATACAAAAAGCAACACTTTTTTTAGCCAATTGATAAGTCTCAAACAAAAGGGTTCAATAATGGAGCACACTGAGGAGTTCCAAAAATTGAACATAAGGGTAAAAGATATGCCAGAGGAGCATAGGATTGATGTGTTCATAGGGTATTTAAAGGATAATATCCAACATGATGTGCGCCTTTGGGAACCTGATTCATTAGAAAAGGCATTCAGGTTAGCATGAAAAATGGAAAGCAAAATTATGGCAACTAGGAAGCATACCATTCACAACTATAAAGACGGAAGTGTTGTTGCCCATAGTCTTCCACAACCTACAAGGTTGACACCACAACAATTGGAAGAAAAAAGAGAAAAAGGGCTTAGTTACAATTGTGATAACAAATACACAAAAGCTCATAAGTGTGATGAGAAGAAATTATTCTACGTAGATTGTGAAGAGGAAGAAGAAAAGGAGCAAGAAAGGTCAAAAGAAGAGGATATATTCCAGGAACAAAGCCTAGATGAAGAACAAATAAACCAGACCATATCTTGTAATGCAATGGCGGGAATTACCACTCCTCAAACCATCAAGATAGAAGGACAAATCAAGAAGAAAAAGGTAATAGTGTTGACTGATTCAGGAAGCACCCACAATTTTATTCATTGTAGGGTAGCAAAAGAATTGAATTGCTTCGTATATCCAGCACCAGAGTGTCAAGTGATGATTGCAAATGGAGGAACAATAAATTATTCTGGAAAGTGCCATAATATCAAGCTATCCATGGGAGAATATGTATTGACTAGCCCAATGCTTTCCATTCCAATGGGAGGTGCTGATGTTGTACTAGGAGTCCAATGGCTACAATCCTTGGGTACAATAACTTTTAATTTTCAAGAAATTTTCATGAAATTTTCTATGGAAGGAAAGGAAGTTGAATTAAGGGGTATTGTAGGGAAACCAGGAAAGATAATCAGATCTAATGGCATGACAAAGCTTCTAAAAAAGGAGAAAAGAGGTGTAATTGCACAATTATGTTCGCTAGATGTTTCCACATTGGAATCATCTATTTCTCCAGATCTCCAAAAAGTCTTGGACAATCATTCCAAGGTATTTGAGACTCCCAAAGGTCTCCCACCTATGCGTGATCATGATCATGCTATTCATCTGATTCCAGGAAGTGTTCCTCCAAACATCAGGCCGTACAGATATCCTTATGTCCAAAAAAGTGAAATTGAACGTATGGTTGTAGAAATGCTAGAGGCTGGTATAATTCAACCGAGTCAAAGTTCTTTCTCAGCTCTAGTAGTATTGGTGCATAAGAAGGATGGATCATGGCGCATGTGTCCAAATTATAGGGAGCTCAACAAGCTCACTATTAAAGATAAGTTCCCCATTCCTATCATTGATGAATTACTGGATGAATTGCATGGATCAATTTACTTCACCAAGTTGGATCTTCGTTCGGGATATCATCAAATCAGAATGAAGATTGAAGACATTCTGAAAACGGCATTTAGAACTCATGAGGGTCATTATGAATTTTTGGTCATGCCTTTTGGCCTTACCAATGCACCTTCAACATTTCAAGGTTTGATGAATTCAATTTTCAAACCATTCCTTAGAAAATTTGTGTTAGTATTTTTTGATGATATACTAATCTACAACAAGTCTTGGAAGGATCATGTTGAACATGTTGACAAGGTGCTACAACTATTGGAGGAGAAAAAATTATATGCAAAAAGATCCAAATGTTTCTTTGGAGTCCAGGAGGTGGAATATTTGGGTCATATTGTATCTCATGAAGGAGTTAAGGTAGACCCTAGCAAAATTAAAGCCATTAAGGAATGGAAAATCCCCACATCCATAAAGCATCTGCGAGGATTTCTTGGGTTGACAGGGTATTATCGCAAGTTTGTTAAGAATTATGGGAGAATAGCAGCACCTCTAACAACATTATTGAGGAAAGATTCATTTTCATGGACTCCGGAAGCAACAAAGGCCTTTAAACATCATAAGGAGGCAATGTGCCAAGCACCAGTCTTAGCTACACCGGACTTCACAAAACCTTTATTGTGGAATGTGATGCTTCAGGAAATGGAATTGGTGCTGTTCTAATGCAAGATGAAAGACCCATTGCTTTTGAAAGTCGTCCAATCAAGGGAAAGTTTTTAAGCAAAGCTATTTATGAGAAGGAAATGTTGGCAATAATCCATGCACTTAAGAAATGGCGACCCCACCTAATGGGAAGAAACTTCAAGGTAAAAACAGATCATGATAGTCTTAAATATTTTTTTGAACAAAGATTATCCTCTGAAGAGCAACAAAAGTGGGTCACAAAGATGTTGGGTTACGACTTTGAAATCATCTACACAAAAGGGAAGCAAAATGTGGTGGCAGATGCACTCTCAAGAAAGGATGAGGATATGGAAGCATTGTTGTGTGCCATTTCTATTATCCAACCAGATTGGATAAATGAAGCAAAGGAGGAATGGAAGAATGACGAAGAAATGTGGGCACTTACTCGAAAGCTACAACAAGATTCAAGTACTTCTGATACATTTAGCTGGCAAAATGATTCGTTATGGTACAAAGATCGCTTATACCTTTGTAAGAATTCCCAGCTAAAACAAAAGATTCCTATGGAATTGCACACTTCTCCCTTAGGAGGGCACTCAGGATTTTTAAAAACTTACCACAGGGTTAAGAAGGAATTTTTTTGGGATGGCCTTAAATCAAATATTCAAAAGTTTGTAGCGGAATGTTTGGTTTGCCAACAAAATAAATTTGAAACAATTAAGACACCGGGTCTATTACAACCTTTATCCATTCCAAGCCAACGTTGGGAGGAGGTTTCAATGGATTTTATCACAGGTTTACCCAAGTCTGAGGGAAAGAGTGTCATCATGGTGGTAGTTGACAGACTTACCAAGTATGCAGACTTTTGTGCATTATCACATCCATTTAAAGCCAGTACATTTTCTACTGCATTTATGGAAACTGTTCAAAAGCTACATGGAAACCCAAAGATTATTGTAAGTGACAGAGATCCCATTTTCACTGGAAATTTTTGGACATAATTATTTTCTTTTCTTGGTACTCAGTTAGCTCATAGCTCATCTTATCATCCTCAATCTGATGGGCAAACTGAGATAGTAAAGAAATGTTTGGAAGGATATCTTCGTTGCTTTGTATCTGATAAACAAACACAATGGGTCAAATGGTTACCTCTGGCTGAATGGTGGTATAACACTTCCTTCCATAGAGCAACAAAAATGACCCCATTTATGGCACTTTGTGGGTACCAACCACCATCAATCACATCATATTTAAGAGAAAATTCTAAGGTTCAGGCAGTGGAACATTACATCGAACATCAACAACAAGTCCTCCAACTCTTAAAGGATAACCTCGTGTTGGCACAAAATAGAATGAAACAACAGGCAGATCAACATCACAGTGAAAGAAGTTTTGATGTAGGTGATTGGGTATTCCTACGGCTACAACCATATAAGCAAATGTCCCTAAAGCAAGCTAAGAAGGATAATAAATTATCACCAAAGTATTATGGTCTGTACAAGGTGTTGGAAAAGATTGGTACTATGGCATACAAATTGGAGCTTCCTGCAGCTTATTGATTGCACCCAGTTTTCCATGTTTCATGTTTAAGAAGATTATAGGCGACAAGATCCCAGTTCAAACAATATTTCCAGAACTTGACGAGGAAGGAAAAATTATATTGGAACCGAAAGCAGTCACAGAAACAAGAACTCGACAGCTACGAAATCGATCAATTTCAGAGTATCTTATCAAGTGGAAGAACTTATCCGCTAAAGATTCCACATGGGAGGATGAGAATTTTATGCAGAAGTATCCAGAACTGCTCAAGCGTTGAGGAGAACACTTTTTTTAAGGAGAGGGGCATGTTGGGTCCCTATAATACTAGTGATTACCCCATTACTATTGTAGTTATACCCCTTATTTATATTGTTGTGCCCCTATTACCCACATATTGTTATTTCTGTGCCCCATAGAATCCCTCTATTATTATTTTTGTGGCTTTATATTATTATTGTTAGGTCGGCTGGATTATATTGTGACTCCTTAGACTCCTATATATAGAAATGAGGTTTTGTCATTTGTATCATCCAAGAATTGTTCATTTATGTAATGTAAAGGAGGTTGCCCCCTCGAAGAGGCTGAATTCTAAGGCGTTGATCTTTCTTTTATATCTTTTCTTGAGCTGGTTTCATAACAGTGTATGCTCTTCGCGAGTCCCAATTCCATATGTAACATTCATCCTTGGGACGTTAACCTTGCAATGAGAGCTTTCCTCATATTCTTTCATCACCTCAAGGACATGTGACCACTCGGGTCAAATTTGGACAATGGATATGGAAAGCTACATATCCATAGAAACGATGGTTTGATGTATAACCGTAACCTCTACATAACCCTAATCACTTGGTTCGTGTATCCTCTCTCTATCATACTCTCCTTCGAGTGGCACATCTCTACACTCTCTATTCAATCCTTGGAAATTCCCTTCTCTAGATATATAAACATTATGCATACAAGTGACTTATGCACACCTTATATGCACATCAGACCAAGCATTCCTACAGGTAAAAATTTCCATTTAAATCAATGTATTTACTTTCCTCCTCTAGATTTCATTTGTGAAGTGTTTTACTAAAATTTTCCACCATTTATTTTCTTTTTAGGGTTACTGACTATATTGTTGTTTCAATTTTTAGGGGAAATTCCCTATCCAAAGAATGTGTCTTGTCCATGCTATATCCTAGAGACTTCAGGTTAATTTCCATGGAATCATTTGGGGTTCTGTTTTCTATTGTTTTAGAAAAATTTCTCCATCTCGATTTCCTACAGGAAGTATAAGGGCATTGACCCTTCCACTACCGTAACCCTAAATGTGGGAAGGGATTCTAGGTTAGGGTGATGTAAATTAAAATTCATTTCCCTCTTATGATTATCACTGGACACTGTGTCATAAGATGGAAACCCATAAACTCTTCATTGTTTCAAAACTCAGACTTTCATTTTTTTTCCTTTTTGTTTGGTAGAGAAGACAATGATGCAAAAATTGGTGATGTTTCTGAATTTGTGTTTTCATCTTCACATAGTTTCTAGCAAGCGAAAAATTTCTTCCAGTGCCCACTATTCAAATCCTCAACAAAGCAATGTTAGCTACTACCCATTTGGAGTTATTTTCTTTTAATTTTTTTTCCAGTAGGCAAAAACAAGTTTTTTTTTTTAAATATTATTAGGGAAATTATGATTAACTCATTCGTCATGTCGTTCCCCACTTTCTAGATGGAAGAGAAAATCCTCATGCAATAGACTATACGACAGGTATGCCATTAGACTCATTAAATATAAGAAAAAATCTTGTTATTTGAAGCCCTCTTACATTTTAAGAAAATGTCTTGAGTATGTACGAGATTTAATTCTGGACTATGATCCTTTCATAAGGATGGAGATCATTTTCAGACCAGACTTACTTGTCTCTTTTCTTCTTTATATGAGGATTCTTAAAAAAAAATTCACCTAATAGCACTAATGTTGCTACAAGTTGGATCAATATATCTATTCAAGGGATGGGTTCTTATCAAATGTTTCCTAGAAAGAGTTTTCTCTCACTGCCTCACTTCATGTGCGACTTTTGATTCATTATGGAAAGCTTAAGGAAAATAACAATTACGCTCTCATAGATTATCTTATGGAGGGAATCATCTAAGTTATTCTTGGAAGGGATAAGTTTGTACTTCTTGTTTTTACAATATCTGAACATGGTATTTCAGCTTCATATACATGGCTTCTTAATTTCACATTTAATGATAATTATTCTAATATTGGTGGTTCTAGCAATTGTAGCGAGAGGTTAATCTAACATGGACCTTGTGATTCATACTCAACTTGTTAACATTAGACTGTTTTATGTTTTAATATGTAGATATCTCCATCAAATCTTATTGTACCTATTTTCCCTACAAAATTTGGTTTACTACTCACACTATCAACCAATATTGACCTTATCATTCCAGCTAATGTTTAATTGCATAATTATTTGAAGCTAGGAATTATATCCTCGTATTTTTCCCATAGCTATTGAGAAATCAGTTCCATTTATTTATTCTTTGCTAAAGATGCTATGATAGGTTCTCATGTATTCATAGTTCAGGCATGGATTAAGTTATTTAATTGTCTTTGTGAATGAGCTCCATTATCAGACTGAACTAAGTCTCCATTTCCCAATACTACCACCTACTTACCGATTTAAAACTATGGCTATCTTATGCTACCTCATATTAGGATCTTAGGGAATGTCAACTTTGTCCAATTCTACACATTTGCAGATGTTGTTGTTTCGAGATATTAATACACCTAAAAAACTATTCCCATCTTCTATATTTTGTTTTGAACTTTCCAAAAACCAACAAGTTGAAGATAAGAACACTTACTTTATTGGCGTTGGTTATCCTCGTAGCTCGAGGTTGACATGTTGGCCCCTAGTCAAGATTAATATCTATCGCTAGTGTTTTCCCTAATGAACTAGACTTTCATAACCCCAACTGACCAATCTTGCAGGGGGTCGATTGGCTGACCATCATATCAAAATATTCCTTATTACATATTGACTCAAAAATAACTCATCGAGAAAACTATCCTATTCAAATTAGTGATTACATTACCTAAGGAAATGTAAAGCATTTTGGTGAACATATTAAATTTACTTACGTAACTGCATCTACAATAGATTTAGCGTAGTTCGCTATCATGTGATTACTTCTATGTCTCGTACCTCCTTTCCCAACAAGACCAATACCCGTGCATAAGATAAATTTAAATAGAAATGGATACACTATTTAAATTTATCTTACGCCACTACTAGTCAAACATATATATATATATATATATATATATATATATATATATATATATATATACATATAGTTATTTCCACAACTCTCCCAATCCCATGATTTTTCACACACATCAATAGATTGATTGCCCTTTTTATCAAATGATATATTAATTAACCAATATTGTACATTATCAATAGAATAGGAAAATAAATTAATAATGTACGTACCAATAGAGTTGGAAAATAAATTAATACTATGCATACCAAAAAGTCCCCACATATCACCACACAGCTTTCTTTTCTTATAGTATAATAAAAATGTATAGCCATAACAACTTCCTAGTCAATTCCGCTTTCAATTCACAAATTACTATTCCAAATCCCCATATACATACAACACTACCATATGTTCAAATTATAGAGAACTCAATTTCCGTACTACAAGTAACTCCTGAATGTAACTAACTCTGAAATGTAACATACTCATAGAATTTTTCAGATGCAATCTAATAATAGTTAATTCAATTTGATTCACCATGAGGGACGAGCGAAAATTTTAAGGATGAAAATTTATCGTAAAGATTAGAAACCTTGGCAAACCTTAATAGTCCCCAAATTTAAAATTAAAAAATTCTTGTTGATATATTTGTAAAAACATGAAAATTTCTAATAGTTTCATATGTAGTGTTTATACAATTTTGGTAAATTTTAATGTTAAATTAATTTTATATTATAAAATCTGGGCAAATCACTATTAGAAAAGAATGGAAATTAGCGAGTCTTTTTTTTGGAAAAACCATGGAAAATTAGCCCACTTGGGAATATTGGCCCCTAAAAGTTTCGCTGTTAGGGATACATGGGAATTTCACAACTTTTCCACCCAACATAGAACTATCCCTCATGTTCACCCCCGAGCTAAGATCTCCCTGCGAGGAATCAACTCATGCTTGCACCCCTTCTCAATTATTAAATACTTGTTTTTCATGATAAGGTTTCCTTCTATCACCATCCCTTTTTTTTGGACATTCTTATCCACGTGTCTAGGATTTTCTTTAAAAGCCTGCCTTTCTCTCCCATGCTGCTTTTAGGCTTTTGTAAGCTTAGCACCTTTGTCGAACTAAGCAACGTAATGGATAGTTCTCTCTGATCCATTAAGCACTTATATATGATTTTATTTTAGAATACTTATCATGAAAGAATTTCAAAGTCTCATTTATCATTGAGATTTTATCTTAGTTTTATTTTGGAAAGGATCTCATTTTTAGGTGCCTCATTACCAAGTATATATATCTCATCTATTTATTTATTAATAAAAACCTATTTACATAATTAATTAAATATTATTCTTTCACTTTTCTACCATTTTTCCTCACCCAACTTGATCTAACTAGAGTGGTTTTATTGCAACAAATTGATAATTGGCTACAGGAGCAGACAAAGAAGACACCATCATGACACCTACAAGAGGCGATGAAAAATGAAATACCACGACACCAATGCCACCACTAAGAGGAAACCTGAAGACTAACACAAGAAGTACTTGAATAAAAACACGAGGAAACCCACACTAGAGAACTAAATGGGACAAAGCCTCCTTAGAACCTAGTGGAATTACGAGATAAGAAAGCACCACCCCAAATGAATGGAGTAACTTTTATGAGTTCAACCAAACATAAAGTCTTAGACTACCTTATGAATTTTCCGAAGCACATGATATCACATTCACTATGGAACAAATTAGGAGGAGCGTCGAGCATTAAGACCTTAGAAGAATGTCCTCCAACCCACAAAGACAAAATATTGAAACTGCATAGAAAATATGAAGAACTAAAAGATATAGAGACCTTATATCGATCATGAGATGGAAAAGCTCATACTTTCCATAAATTCACTGACAATAGGCGACATGTAACAGTGAGGAGACAGAACCACACACCACACACTCAGGTACCATAGTCTCAGGGGAAGATCATTAACCAAGGACCAACCCAAACTAGAGAATCATGTTCACACTTATCCCTCCTTACCCTCGGTAGAAGCCCCAAAGAGTCACCATGGCACCCAACCTAAACACGTCCAACCTCCTCACTACCCTAACTCATCGCCCAATCTAGTAGACTGGATAGAAACACTCTCCAAACAATAGATATAACAACTAGCTATGGGTAATTAATCCTCGCGCCTAAAATTTGATGAAAGGGACGACACATAAAGGTCGAGTAATTAAGCATGTGGCAAAGGCACAATCACTAATGGTATCACTTGGGACACTTGTACCCTCATATGATCACCCCCATCAGAGAATTCCATTTATTCATTATTAAAATTACGATAAACTCACTTTTATTTTTGATATGATATTTTAATTTTGGATTTATCATATATTTAGAGAATTAGAATCCAAACGTCATTTAACTATAAAATAATTTGTTGAATAGATTTAATTCCGTACGATATTTGGTTGGAACACAATTAAATGGATCTATATTGATTCTTAATAATAATATTTTTATTATAATTATAATTATATATAATTAATGATTTCTTCGATATTATAATTATCAAAATAAATTATCATTATTTTTATTTATATGATAAAAAAGGAATCAATGTATATGTGTGTGTGTATGTGAGTTTCTCCTTTCTCTTTTCTAAAGCAATAGTGCTTTTTGACTCTCATTCAAAGGTTAAAAAATATAGAACTAGGTTACAAGTCCTCGATAAAGTCAATGGGCATCATCGGGGTCCGCCTACCCTAAATAACGGGCTGCAAACCTTTACAACAAATGACCCACTAACAAGCAAACTTCCAAACACATAAGGAGAAAAGACTCCAAACAAAAAATCAAATGGTTCCGTTGGGAGGCTAAGATTCATGCAACTAAGAGTACTACCCTCGAGGAGTCCACGTGTAAACCTTGGAAAGCACGAATGAAAACTCCCCAAACTAGCTTAACGTACTAGAGTCATTGATCTTCCCTTCCTAAATCCAACGACCAAAGAGAATATCGCATGGAGAAGAAGCATGAGGAGAACCCGCGTGATATGGGTGGTATTCTTTCTCTGCCCACTACCACATGTTGATTGAGGAATGGCATTAGAGGCAAAGCTTGAAAAACCATTTTAGGTCTAAGATGTGTGTGATAAACCACAAAACCACTTTACCTTTGCATCCTCTATGAACGAAACTACTTGTTCCTCTCCTACTACCATCCAAAAGAGAGCCTTCAACCAATGCAATTAGGAGTAGAAGCTAGATGAACCCCGATCCAACATTCTCTTCCTTACCTGACTTGAGAATAAACTCATTGTCCGCGTGAGCGAGACTGTAGAATTCTTCTCTCAAATTCCCCGCAGGCGTTGTTTCCCAATTACAAAAACTGTATTCATTCTTACAGAGCACCCCTTCATTTTCCAACTAGTCTGCCACTCTATTGGCATTTTTGCGCACATGAGCAAAGCTAAGGGTTCTCAGGATTCTCAGATGTGATTGAATGCACCGGTAAACCTACAATAGTCTCTAGTGCTGCAAGAATTTCTCAGGGTATGAGCCATTATCAATTCCTTTTATAGAATTAATTGTTAATTTAGAATCAGCTTCTATTATGGAGTTCTTCATCTTGAGATTTCTCAGAATCTCTAATCCTTGTTCTATGGTCATCAATTCCACCATGTTTTTGGTATAATTCTCAAAGTAGCTATGAAAGATGATTATTAAGTTCCCCTTATCATCTCTGAAGGCACCTCCATACCCTACCTCACCTGGGTTACCTTTCAAAGCTCCATCTGTATTTAGTTTTAACTACTCAGGGGGGGGCACCATAATTCCTTCGTCATGGTAGCATGAAATGGAATCTGGATTGAGCTTTGAGGGACCATCTTCTGTAGGCCCAAAATATGAAGAATTTGAGCATCCTGATGAGAAGGCAAATTCTCAGTAGGGTGCTTCTGAAACATATTAATAGTTTCTTTGAGCTGCCTAACGAGGTGATTTATAATGATTTGGGGTCGGTTGGATTTTTTCTTGAAAATTCTATTATTACGTTCCATCCAGACATTCCATATTAGGAAGCCTAGGATTAGGGTATAGGCTGAGTTGACAATCTCATTCTCTGAGAGCTTATTCGTAAAATCCCTTAAGGTTTTGAAGATGTTGTTTTCACTCTATTAGTTTGTCTAAAGATACAAGTTGCCCAATTCCATAGAGTAGACGTGAAGGTGCAGAGGTTGAGAAGGTGATCCCTTGTCTCTTACTGGATACCACATAACTAGCATCTAGAAGGTCCTACAAAAACATTCTTTCTGAGATTCTCCCAAGTCAAATAATTTTGTGATGCAGCATCCACATAAACAATATTTTCATCCATTGAGGTTGCTTCCATAGGTCTTTCCAAGTGTTATCCAAGTTGGAAAAATTGTATCTAGTAACCACATCTTTGGCTTCTTTGAGGTTGAAATTACCCTCACTTCTTCCCCATCTAAGTTGATTTGGGGACGACAACATCAAAATTTTATTCTTTTCCAGGATTTTGGCAAGAGTTTTTGTCTGGGTCTTCAGAGGAGATTCTTCACTATTAATTCATATTTTTCATGTTCTCCACTTGCCACTATTTCTGGTTTTATCCCAAAGCTTTCTTACCTTTTTAATTCCTTGTTAACATTTTCCTCTCTGAGAATGTCCAGTCCTTCTCTGGTTTAGTTGGATTCATGCTACCAGTTATCCTCCAAAAACCAGGCAATGTTTCCATTCCCAATCTCCCAGAAGCTATGATTCTGAGCTAAATCTCTTTTCTCCCATGCATTATTCTAGATATGAAAACCCCTTATTTTCCGTGTCATTTTGATCAAGTCCCCCTTCTCTAGTTTTTTGCATATTTCTCATTCAGGGTCTTGGCCCAAGGGTTGCTGGATTCCTTCAGCCATCTCCACCAAATTTTGGCACCCCAAACATTTTTAAAAGTTTCTGGCTCATGGAGACCTAGACCCCCATGAGGTTTGGGCATGAAAAGTTTGTCCCAAGCTACCAGTGTCCCTTTCTTCTTTTCCTCACCTTTTCCCCATAGAAAGCCTCTTTGCATGTTCCTGATTTGTTGGGAAACTCCTCTAGGGATTGGAAGAGCTGACAACATATAAACTAGAAGAGACTATAGGACCATTGTTGTGAGAACAAACCTGCCATCCAAGTTTAAAGATCTACTTGTCCACTTGCAGATTTTTTTCCTTTAGTTCCTTGATCAAAGCTTCCCAAACCTCCTTGTTCTAAGGTTTGTTAATGACAGGTATTCCCAGATATTTGGAGGGGAGCTAGTCTCTTTTAATTAAATTAAATGTAGGTTTAAATAATTAAATTACAATTATATGTATTTTTTAAAATATGGTAAATATTGTAATTCCATCTACAAAGGGATTTACATGTATATGTTGAATATTTTAGGAAAGACTTTCACTATGGAGATTTAACCATAACCAAAATTTCACTCTCCTTACACAAGCATAAGGTAGCATAATGTTAAAACAAATCAAAATGGTTATCCATATATTGAAAAATGGCTTAGATTATACATGAGGATAAAGTATGACACTAGAAAATAAAATAAGCTTGCGCATAGCATAAGGTTTTGAAAATTCATCAAAGTACGTAGTTGCAACTTAAATGAGGTCCTCCTTGTTATTGGGGGTGCTACCTACTAAGAGAGGTATACGAAGGTGTTACTATAAGTAATCAAGGTGCTAATCTAGGTCCCTTATATAATGATACAAATGAAAGATAATTTTGAGGAAAACACAACTCTTGACCCAAAATTATGATATGAGGGAAAATTTCTGTGAAGATTCCCAAGAACGGTTTAAGGATATCAGAAAGAGGTATTATACAGGTTTCCCAAGATGAAATTGTGGAAGGGATAAACCTTAACTTCTATAACAGAATGGGGAAACGAGAAAGAAATTAGGAAAATATTAATGAAGAGACTGACATGATGAACCCACGATTTTGGGCTGAAGTCCCAAATCCCACAAAAATTACAGAGAAAGATATAGGAAAAATAGGACATGAAAATCATGGGTAACAAGTTGCACTTTTGTAGAGCATAACTCCTAGGAAAAGTATTGGAATGGAGAAAATGAAAAACCAATGGAAAGGTATTGATGAGAAGGATATTCTAGTGGACTCGAAGTTTGGATATGGGGAGTGATTTGGAAAATAATTTTCTTCTTTTAGGTACAAGAGTATAATGAGATCATGAAGACTTGTAACATGACTAGAACCACTGAAGCATGGGTTGAGTTGAGTACTATGGACAATGAAAAATTGATAGTCATTGATATAAAGTTCCTCAAAGAAGGAACTATTTTAGGATTGTGATATTGAATGTGGCTATGCATGTCTTGATAACAACCACGGGATTTTAAATAGTAAATAATTAGGTAAAATCGTATCCAAAAGGACATGAATTTTTTTTGGATACAACTATGATGAAAATAGTAAAACGAGATGCACATGGATGGTGAAAGAATATGAGTAATGAGGAAAAATAAGAGAATGAGACAACCATAGTATGGATTTTCCGATATAAAATAAATTCAAGGAGAGAATCTGTTTAACCTTCCCTTTATTAACTTTCCATGAAATAGTAAACATGATTCATGAATTTATGTGCTATATATACACATGTGTGTGATGTATCTGTATGTGTGAATGTCATGTTGTGTGCATGCTTGAATATTTCATGATGATTGACAACAATTTTCTCTAGTTATTGTGATGCAATTATTTAGGAAGATGATTATGTATTTGGTCTTCTATAATTTGCAAATCCCAATATTTTATGTTATATAAGTTTGGAATCCTAGGAATAACATACCTATGGATATAATATTCAGTTTTTGGCCATGCTTAGTTTGTAATCATTTGTTAGAATGATTGGATGAAAAATAGGCTCATGTACAAGGTTCAGATAAAGATATCATAGGTTTGTAATATGTGTTGTCCATGGGAATGACTATTAGAAGAGTTGTGGTGGGTTGCATAAGGGGACCTTATGTAGGTTGTATACAAGTTTTATCACATAGAATAAGATAATATCGAATGTGTAACAATATTATAATACAATAACTACTATTATAATATTTCAAACAAAATTTTATGAGTGTTATGTTAGTATTTTGAGCACAATGGTAATTGGATGGGATAACAAGCCTTGATTGGACTAAGGAAACGTCAAAGTTTGAACACTATTTCTCATACAAGGACTTCATATTGAGGTTTGTAGAACTACGAGGAGGAATATATTACTAGAACTAGAACAATCACAAGTTAACACTTAGCAGACGTGACTAGTTAGTGATATTGATTATAATAGAATATTCAAAGGGAGCTAAAAGAATGGGATACTAGTTTTAAAGTAGGGGGAGTGTCTCTTCCACTCACATATGTTGGGAAAGGTTTCACCCTTGTAGTTCATTGTTGATAGTGGGAGCCAAAATAACATCATTTATGTGGAGGTCATGAAACAATTATTCCTACCAACCACACCACACCCACAGTTATACAACATCAGGTGACTTCACCAAGGATGAGATCTTCGCGTTAGAAAACAATGTCATCTTCCCTACAACATCAAGCCCTTAATCGATGAGATATTATGCGATGTTGCTCCTCTTGAAGTTTGTGATGTATTATTAGGTCAACCATAATTGTGGAAGGGGAATGTTGCATTTGACTCTAGGCCTCTCATTATTATTAATACTTTGGAAAATAAGTTATACATGGTAGGATAGGTTTCCCTGCCTACCACCATCTCTTTGATCTCTACTAAAAAATGTAGTGAGATCATCTCATAATAAGGGAAATTTGTTTCATTTTCTATTCGATCTCAAGTTAAGGGGAATATTATGGCCATATCCATGGCCCATGGGAAAGGCTTCTCTACGCAAGAGAAGTAGGTGGATAAGTTCATGGAAGAATGAAACGACATCTTCACCTCATCCATTGGAGTCCCCTTATACTGTTAAGTCAATCATTCGATTGACTAACTCCTAGAGCACCTATGGCCAATGGGTTGATATACCACTCCTCCTTTCTGGGGAATGAAGAGATGGAGTGGTATATCCAAGAGCTACTACAAAAAGGGAACATATGACCAAGTTCCTTACCTTGTGCGAACACGGTTGTACTTGTGCAGAAGAAGGGTGGGACCTACAGGCTATCCATTAATTATCGGGGACTGAACAAAATCATTGTGCTATGGATTGATGAACTTATTAACCAACTCAATGGGCACAAGTATTTAAAAAAGATCAATATGTAGTCTAGCTATCACCACATTCCAATAGATCCCACAGATGTATGGAAGACCACCTTAAAATCGAAGGAGGGCCTTTTTTAATGTTTTGTCATGCATTTTTGGTTGACAATTCACCTACTAATTTTATGAGGTTGATGGATAACATATTATGTCCCTTCACTAACTAATTCACTTTTTTATATCTAGATGACATTGTTATCTTCAACAAGGTTTAGGAAGATCACTTGCAACACATTCTACAGATCCTTTAGACCCTACAACAACATAAAATATGTGATGACCACGAGAAATGTACATTTGGTATGAGTTAGGTCCAATATTTTGGTTAAATCATAGATGAAAAAGGCTTGCATTTGCATCTGGCTAAGATCCAATTCATTCAATATCTTCCAACCCTGATCACTCTCATAAAGCTTCTTAGCTTACTGGAACTTGCCAATTTTTATCGAAGGCTAATTTTAGGATTCTCCCATATCACTTAGCCTTTGCATTAGGTTACGAAGGGAGGAGTGAAAGAAAAGTTTTCCTCGTCTCAGTCCCAACATAAGACATTCATTGAGATCGAGAACCACCTTTTCTTTGCATGTATACTCACATTTCTAAACTTGCAACAAAATTTTGAAATTGAGACACTTGCCTCCAACTATTCTATTGGTTCAATTCTAGATTTGTAAGGGCATCAACTCGCCTATCATAGTGAGACACTTTCTAATACAATTTGAGGGAACACCACCTATGATAAATAGATGTATTCTATAATGAAGGGATTCGATCAATGGAAACATTACATTATGGAGAAGGAAATGATCATCCACACAAATCACCAACCTGTTTAGATTATACAGACATAAAGGAAGTTGCAAAATGATCAATATCATAAGTTGTATACATATTTGAAACAATTCCACTTGAACATTAACTACAATAAGTAAACCACCAATCATGTTGCATATTTCCTCAGTCGACCCCATTTGTAGCACTAACTACTATTCTCAACTCTTGTTGTAATGAGACCATTGTATGGTTGCACTTGTACAAGAATGATCCAACGTTCGTAACCACTTATCAAATGCTAGTGGATAGCATGAAAGTTCCATATTTCCACCTCATGGACACATTATTATATCGCATGGGACACCTTCTTGTTCCATCAATCAAGCATGCCAAATTTGAGATGGGATGCACACTACAATATAGACGCAAGGCACTTTTGCTTGGAGAAAATTGCGGGCATACTATACAAGTATTTGTATTATCCAAAACATTGATAAGATGTTGGAAATCATATCAGATCCAATACTATGTGTCTTATCACCAAGACAACCATCTAGAATCAAGGCCTATCCACTCCACTATCTATTCCTATCTACTCCCATCTACCAATCATGGTAATGACTGCGTATTTTTGGTTGTGGGTAAATTTTCTAATATGGCCATATTTTCATTTTACAAGAGGAGTATCACAATAGATTACACTACCAAAGTCTTCTTTGAATGAATATGTGTACATTTTGGAATCCTTCATACTATTATATCAGATTGTGATAGCAGGTTCTTCAACAAATTTTGGTCAAGCCTCTAGATGTTATTCGACACTAAGCCCACCATGTCGACTAAATTCCAACCAACGACTGATAGAGAGACAAAGGTCTTCAACACGATGATAGTGCACATACTATGCATGTACAGTTGTGTTGAAGCCCCGAAAATCGGGTCGACAATAAGGGGGATACCCACCAAGTCCGGACCTTGGTTGGCAGCTCCTTATCCGTTTGGTATAGCGGGTCCAACTGGGGATAATGGGACCAATTTCCCAATCTAAGGGTGTGTGTGTGCAGAGTTGGATGATGCTGATCAACAAGTTCTAATCTAAGCTACTTTATTCTAATTCTATGATATCGTAATCTAATGAAAACAATACATCTAATCTATGCTAACCCGGGATGTATTTCTTCTATTATGTGATCTAAAGAGGTTTTAGACAATAATTGGTAATAAAGATCATTCAGCTATCATAAGAATAGAAATAAATTAAGATGAACCAATTTGCATAAAAAGTTAGGCAAAACAGTTGTGAACAACATATCGCATAATAAGTTATTCATATATCAAACATAAATAAATGATTCCACCATACAAAAGAGCCAAATGGCAACTCACACATTCATGCAATAACATATAAACAACTAAAAAATGTATATCACTTTAAGAATATAAGCGGAAATGGCTAAGAGATAAAAGTACCATTTATGACTAGTTCTACGCATTAGCTTCAAGCAATAATGATTTATCTCTCCTTGTTCTAATATCTACCAAGAGTACAGAAGTGCAACATCAGTAGCAGATATCAAATGAAAAAAATTAATAAACCTTGATCTATTCATTCGTCAAAACCTCCTCTGAGGGTGCAGAAGTGCATGTTCTAAGGACAAGTTTTTGACAAATTTCTGGACCCTTCTCCAAATGCATGAGAAGGGTTTAAATATTGCTAACTAAACAACTTAATTACATAAATTTCGAATATGGTTCAAAATGACCGCCCTTTATATAAGTAAACTTATTTCTAAAAATTGAATCTAATTTCTAACTATTTCTGCATTTGCTCCTTAGTGCTGTGAGCATGCAACATTTGCCTCGAAAGAGTCGGCTGGTCGTCTTCTACTTTTGTTTGAGCCATGAAAATAGAAATGGCAAGTGTTGGCGCCTATTTTTACTAAACTAGAAGATATTTTTGAGAATCATCCACTGGTTGAGCGAATTTACTGTGTGTATGCTTGGTAAAAACCCAGATTCCTCTTAGTTGCCTTTGCTTTTGCTATCTCGGCTTCCGGACTCGTGGATGACTAAGCAAGTGAGGGACTTTGCTTTCTGAACAATTTTCTTAGCGATGCGTGATTAGCGCCTCAATAACTGCCTCCGTCCTTTGATCCGGGCCTTTCTGGTGCATTTTCCGCCTTTAGCGCTTTTTCCTCTACCGGGCATGAGCTTCAGAATTTTGTAAACAGGCTGCTTTTGTGAGTTTCTTGACCTTGAGTGTCGAATTGCCTATTGATATCAGCATCTGTTCAGTAACACTCTGAAATCTGCGTTTATGTTGCATGCGGTATCCGTTTATGAGAGCATCTCTTCTCTATTCTCCGAGCATTGGCACTTTCCCCTTTTTCCTTAGATGTTTCCTGCAGTTCACGCAAAGGAAAAGAGTAATGATAGTAAATTTTGACATGAAAGCTTTGAGCTCTATGAATGCATAAAATCATGACACCCAGAGTGAACTGACTCTTTGAAAAACACAAAACTGTCCTACATGAATAACTTGGCATACATTCATTAATTTTCTTTAAGCCGTGCGCTCAATTTTCGGTTTAGGGACAACTTTTCTTGGGTGCTGAGCTGAGGAAAATTTGCGATGGGTGATTTCGGTGACTCGCAGATTGCAGTTATCGCAGATCGCAGTTATCGCAGATCGCTTTTATCGCAGATTACTTTTATCGCAGATTTCTTTTATCGCAGTATCGCGGCATCGAAGATCGCGATCGCAGATCGTAGATTGCTTTTATCACAGTATCGCGGCATCGCAGATCGCAGATTGCTTTTATCGCAATACCACGGCATCGTAGATCGCAGATCGCTGCAGTTTGTCAAGTTATTCATGTGTTGTTTATGCGATGTTGCGATATGCGATATCGCATATCGGCCATCAAAGATTTTCTTAATATTATTCATTTATGGGTGCTTCTCAATGTATGTGATGTGATGAATCTCGCGTTGTTTTAATGTGCTCATAAAGGAATGCTTGACTCTTCTTCGTGCGATGCATTTTTTTAGGAGTATAATACAAAAAAAATTATAAAATCTTTTTGGAAATTTTTTTCTTTTTTTTTACTAAGGGTCCCCACTTCTTTAGCGTTATTGCTAATACTTAAAGAAGGAGGGGGGTTGTTGGTGGTCACAAAAATGCGATTCACTTGGAAGAACCAGTTATCTCTTCTTTTCTATTGAATTCTTTAAACTTCCAAAACAGGAAAAATTTTCATAAATCTAAACTTTGTTATGGACAGATAGAGTATATTATGCCTTATTCTATAAATGATATTTTGTTTCAACTTCTTTCTTTTCTAATCGTTTTCTTCCTCAGGCTTGTCTTTGTATCTACATCAGCCATTACTAGGTCATGTAAAGATAAAATAAAGTCTTCTCTGTGTGTTAGCCTTAAAATATGCTCGTTTTCCGTAGGTAGAGCCTCTACTGCCAGCAGGCGTCCATACCCTCGACAGGGTTACCTGTTACCCAGCAATGATCCTCTATCCCGTATAAGGCTACCTACAACCCTAAAAAAAAAAACCCATTTTGACACTTTTTCCTTTTTTATTCTTAAAGAACAATGTCTTGGTTTGGTAGCCAAATTATAACACAGTCATTCACTTGATTTACACTTTTGCTGAACAAGCTAGCTCGTGATGAGACCCCTTTTCTTTTGATTTCAATAATCTTGAGTCATTGCCCTGTTTTGATGGACAGTGTTTGGCAAAGTCAACAAAGTTATAATATATGTGATCATGATAAGCCGGCTCGTGATGAGACCTCTTATTCTTTGAGATATAGTGTTTCTTGGATTGTCTCTCTGAATGCTGCGATTTTCTTTAACAAGGAGGATATCATTTCTTTCCTTAAGAAAGCTCTCGACGACAATAATAGAGTTAAAAAAATAGCAGTTTCACATAAAATCTTTATTTTTTTATTGATACATTTCATTGTGTTGATATAAAACAATTCCTTCGCTAAAGGTTGCTTCCACCAAATTTTTTTTGAAGTTGAAACTAATGTCATATCTAGGCTAAGGTTTTTTAACTGTATCTGTCAATAATAAAGATCAGATTTTCAAATTTTTTTTATTTATACAAGAAAAAAGCTCAAAATCTGAAAGAGAATTGGTTTCTTTTCGCGAATACCAATAGTAACCATTAACAACCAGTTTTATTATGAAACAAAGAAAAATAAAAAACAAAACAATTCTACAAAATAGAAGAATAATCTTCTATGGAAAATATATTTTAAGGATTTGACCATTCACAGGCAAAGAATCCCTTCTATATGCTAGATCCTGTAAGACAAATGTTGATGGACCTATGACTTCAACAATCTGAAAAGGACCAAGCCACATATTTTGAAATTTTGTATGCTTGCCCTTTTCTTCATGAGCTTTATCCCATTTTAAAATTAAATCTCCCATCTGAAAAATTTTTCTGGTCATGTTGTTTGAATCAAAAGGGGATTTTATTAGCGCTTGATGATGAGCATGGGTTCTTTTAGCTTGTTCTCGTTGTTCTTCTAATTTGATTATTTCCATTTGTCTTAGCTGTATGGAGGAAGTAGGTACTTCATCAATGTACTGTATTAAACACAAAGAGGGAATGACTAAGTGAGTTGGAAGAACCACTCCTTTCCCATAAACTAAATTAAAGGGGAAGTGCCGATCAAAGCTTTTTTTGTTATTCTATCTGCCCATAAAGCGTTTATCAAAGCTTTATGCCAATTCTTTTGGTTCTGGTCAACTTTTCTTTTAATAATCCTGATTAGTTTTTTATTTGTTGACTCAGCTAACCCATTACCTTGTGGATAGTAATTGGCCGAATATTTTAGTTTGAATCCACTTTTAAGTGCGAACTCAGTCATTCCATTTCCAGAAAAGTATGATGCATTATCAAATATTAAAGCCATTGGCAATCCAAACCTAGTGATTATAAGTTGATCTATGAATTCGATAATATTTTCAAAATTAGTTGTCTTGAGAGGAACTGCCTCTACCCATTTAGTAAAATAATACATTGCCATGAGGATGTTCCTATGCTGCTTAGAAGAGTGAGGAACGATCTCACCTATTATGTCCAAGCCCCACTCGCTGAATGGTTGCTCGATGCTGACCGGTTGTAGTGGCAGGGATGGCTTCTTTTGTCTTCCAGCAGTATTTTGGCAGACTTGACATTTCCTCACGTAACTGTGTGAATATTTGAACAACGTAGGCCAGTAATATCCTGCACATAAAATTTTATGTGCAGTAGCATCTCCAGCATAGTGTCCGCCTGCTGGTCCATCGTGGAGTTCCTGCAAAACATTTTCGGCTTCAGTTTTTTCAAGACATCTAAGAAGAACAGAATCATAATTCTTTCTAAAGAGAATATCATTTATGAGCTGATATTGTTTAGCTTTCAATCTCAGAGCTCTTTTCTTAGTGTGATCCAAGCGTGATGGAGCATACCCGTTCTTAAGATAATAAATGATATCAACATACAATGATTCTGCATCGTTCAGGCTTACCTCATGCATTTGTACCTCTTTGGATGAAATTTCAGGGATTTGCGATGCTCCAACTAACATTTTTTAGAAGCCTTGACCTCTTACAATGTTTGCTGGTTTGATCTCAAGATCATATTCCTGTAAAGCAGTGATCCAATTCGCTCTTTTCTCGCCCATATCCTTCTGTACTAGAAGATTTCTTACTGCTAGAAATGGTACTATGATATTAATATGGGCTTTGAGTAAGAAAGGTCTGAAATATTTAACCGCTTTGAAAACAGCATAGGCCTATTTCTCTACGTCTGAATAATTGAGTCCAGCACCTTGTAGATTTGAGCTAAAAAACGCAATTGGAGCTTCTGTTTTTTCTTGATTTGCTTGGGTTAGAATTGTAGCATATGATTTTTCTGAGGCAAATGTGTATAAAACAAAAGATTCTGAAAATTTCGGGGTTGCTAAAGATGGAGCATTAATAATAGCTTGTTTGATCCGGTTGAATGCTTCATGTTCATCTTGACCCCATTTGAATGTTGAATTCTTTTTAATCATGGTTTGCAAAGGAGACACAATTCGTGAAAAATATGGGACAAATCTCTTTACAAAATTGATTTGACCAAGGAAAGATTGCATGGATTTTTTATTATGAGGTAGGGATATTTCTGAGATTTCTTTGATTCTATCAGGATCAATGTGAGTACCGGACTTTGACACTATGAATCCTAGAAGTTTTCCATCACTTAATGCGAAAAAAATTTCTTCGGGTTAAGTGAAATCACATACCTTAAACATCGTTGAAAATTTTTCTTTAAATCTCTGAGATGGTCGCTTCGCTTCTTGGAATACACTGTTATATCATCCAAATAAATCACTATAGATTTGTTGACTAAACCCTTAAATGCAATGTCCATGGCTCTTTGAAATGTAGCGCTGGCATTAATCAAACCAAATGGCATGTTCTGATATGCGTACGTGCCCCATTTAGCTCTGAATGTGGTTTTGAACTGATCATTGGGATGCACCAGCACTTGATTATATCCTGAAAATCCGTCCAAGAAAGACATCAGTTCTGAGCCTGCTATTGCCTGTAATATCTGTTCCATAAGTAGAAGAGGAAAATTGTCTTTTTGACAGGCTTTGTTAAGATTCTGAAAATCGATACAGATTCAAATGTCTCCGTTTTTCTTTCTTACGGGTACCATATTGGAGACCCATTTGGAATGTCTGATGGGGAAAATTATTCTGGCTTTTAATAACTTATTTAGCTCAGTCTTTATCTGATTTTCCATATTGGGGTGGATCTTTCTTAGTTTTTGTTGGACAGGTTTTTCGTTGTCAATCATAGGAATAGTGTGTTGAATGATATAAGTGTCGTATGTCTTCAACTCATCGTAATTCCAGGCAAAAACATTTTTATATTGTCTCAAAAGACGAATATATGCTAGTTTTTCTTCAGGGGCCAGGCCTATGCCTAGATTAATGTTTTGTGGTTTATCATCGGTTCCTAGGTTTACTAATTCGTAGCTCAGAGTTGAAATGTAGAATTTTGAATTGGTAGACCTTTTAAACAGATTTTTCAAATCGTACAAGTCTTTTAAATTAACCACCGATTTAGGTATAGCATTATCAGTGCTATTTTGTTGTGTTTGTCAATCGTGATGGTCTTCATCAATTATCTGATTGGAGTAGGATCCTTCAAAAGTGAGGAAATTTGCAATATCGGGATCATCATTGAATACTCTCCAATTTGTAATGTTGTCAGGGATGGATGGTCTAAAGATTAATTCTATTGAGAATCTATCTGGACTAAAATCTTCGGAGGGAAAAAGCCTAGAGGCTACGTTAGCCAAAAGGTCTGCACTCGCGTTTTGGAGTCTCGGGATTGAAGAGATATTAAATGCTATGAAATGCTCAGTCAGATATTGTACTAAAGATTGATAGTGTTTTAAATGACCTGATAGGCAATGTATAGTGTTATGTACCTGTTTCACGATAATCTCAGAGTCTCCAAAGACCTGAAGATACTTGACGTTTAACCCGATTGGTTTGTATAGGCCTTGCACCAAGGCCTCATATTCTGTTGTGTTGTTTGTGCAATTGAATTCGAGTCTGCATGTAAGCATGGTCTTGTTTCCTTCTGGACTAATCATAATGCATCCTGCTCCTGCGACTTCATTATATTTAGAGCCATCGAAATATAATTTCCAAAACAAAGATGTATTTACAGGTTCATCTACAAAACTAACACACTTTGAACTATCAGTTTGGGAAATTTTTTTGACTTGGGACAAAACTGAATTTTCTAAGTAAGGTGATGGGTGAGCATTGAAATTACCGAGAAAAGAATCTACCGAGTAATTGCCTATGATACTGCTGTTATATGATACTTCTTCATTTTCTCCCTCTAATTCCATTTCTATGTACTTCTGGTGTAATTCTCGTTCAACCTTTATCTGATTTGGTTTACCGTTATAGGGTAACCACATGTGCGACCAGTCGGTTGCAAAGTATCCGTGGAGTTTCTCGGACCAATCCCTGCTAATAATTAATCCATAGAATTCTTGGATATCGGCCACTAGAATGTCAATAACCTGACATGCCTTCGGGTTAGATGACAATCTTATGGTTACTTGATTAATTTCACCAATCACTTCGACTTGAGATCGATCAAGCTGAACAATACACACTACGGATTTTTGTGGTTGAACATTTAGCTTAGCACATATTGATTTGGGTAAAATATTCGAAGAAGCACCAGAATCTACCAAACAATTGTGCACACTTTTGTTGAAAATCTCCTAAGTGAGAAGAAACGGGGGAGTGTGAGATCTTGATCTTCCTCCAATTAAGGCGATATCATTTGGATCAATCTTATTGATCGCGTTAGTTGGAGGTCTTCCCATGTTATGGGAAGCTTGAGAGAGTACAACGACATGCAAAGGTACAATAGACACAACATGTAATTCCTTCATCATTATATTTTGTTGATGCTTCAATTTTCTCAATTCATAAAGGGTAATATTAGCCCTAGTCTTTTTCATGTCATCAACAATATTGTACTCCATTTCATCCGACGCTATCAATGTTTTTGATGGAGTTGTTTGATCTGCTCGGACTGGGCTAGACTGAGTCGCTTTAGTTGTTGCTTTCTTTGTTGTGACCTTATCTTTTGTTGTAGGGCTTGCGCCCTTCTGCTTAGGGGTAGTTAGGGGAGGATCAAGTTGATTTGTGCTTCGTGTGCTAACCGAAAATATTTCTTGATCCTCTTCTTGTGGGAGGATGAAATCCCACATTCCTTGTAGTTCCACAACTTCTTCGTCATCGGTTTGCCCTTCAATGGCACTTTCTTCTTCTTCCCCTTCCTCAGTTTCAGCATTGGAGATGGCATTGGGTGGTTTTGCATCCATTGAAGGACCTCTTTCAAAAGTTCTGTAGGGCTTTTGTAAAGAAGTTTCTGCCACTTGTTTTTTTATGTCAATCATCTCATTAGACATGGTCTTTAATACTTTCTGCAATCCTTCCAAATCGAAAGGGTCTTTTGTTTGTTTCTTCTTGGAGTCTTCCTTGAAGGTAACTTTTTTAGACTTTCGTTCCTCTATCACGGATCTCTTTTCCAGGGCTATTACGCGTTTCTCTACTGCTATCGCCTCTATCATGTTTTCAACTAAAGTTGTTTTATTTTCTCTATCCACGAAGATTGCTATGTTTGATGGTAAAGCAGTAATATACCATTCACATCATACTTCTTTGTTGGGTTGGGAAGCAATAGGAATTTTGTTGAGAATTTTATTGAACCGTAAATTGAAATCTTTGATAGGTTCTTTAGCTTGGGCCTTGAGATTGGATAGGTCATTGATTAATGTTGTTGTTGATCTGTCATCACCAAACTTGATAAGGAATTGATTGTGGAAGATATCCCAACTTGTGATAGACCTGGAAGGTAATGAGAAATACCATGACCCGACTGTTCCTTGCAGTGTGTAGGGGAAAAGCGGAACAACAGCATCTTCATTAGTAACTCTGTTGAGATTGATATAAAGCATGAAATTGTTTATGTGTTCTTCTGCTAGCATGCCTACTTCTGGATTGAATTTAGGCAGCCATTTCTCAGGATGGGCCGGTATTGGGCTCAAGGGTGCAGGCATCAAGACTGCCCCAGGGTTGTTCCACAGAGATTGGGCCATCGTTGAGCTGCTAGTAGAGAAAAGTGCAGGAGATGATCTCTATGGTTGGGAAGATGAGGATACTATGATCGCGGATGATTGAAGAGGGATTGTGGTAGACGGATGAATGATGGTTTGGAATGGAGGTGTGGGTGGTTGACTTCATAGTGAGGTAGTTGAAATGGGTGATGTAGACGAAAGAATCTCACTGTCAGACTCTTGTGGTGATTTCCGCACTCTTTTCCTGGTGGGAAGAGGCAACTCAGTCGGCTAGATGCCAAATTTTTCACTTTTCAATCTGGTTAGGGGATGAGAAGGATTGTAATGCGAAGTCAAACTGCTTTGAGATTTATCAGACCTCTGAGGAGAAATGGAAAATCCCTGAAGTTTGTGAATCAGAGATTCGACTTCAGGAGGTTTAATGGTAAATCGGTGTGAAATATCAAGGTGTGCAGCAGTGATTGATACTCGAGCGACTTTCGATTCTGGATTTAAATATACTGGAGAAGTCGGGGAGATGATAAGGGCGATTTACTCTCAGAATGGTATTTAGATTTTGATTTAAGTGCCATTCATAGCTCGGGCCCTCCTTCTAGCGCCAAATATATTGAAGCCCTGAAAATCGGGTCGACAATAAGGGGGATACCCACCCGGTCCGGACCTTGGTTGGCAGCTCCTTATCTGTTTGGTATAGCCGGTCTGACTGGGGATAATGGGACCAATTTCCCAATCTAAGGGTGTGTGTGTGCAAACTTGGATGATGCTGATCTACAAGTTCTAATCTAAGCTACTTTAGTCTAATTCTATGATATCGTAATCTAATGAAAACAACACATCTAATCTATGCCAACCCAGGATGTATTTCTTCTGTTATGCGATCTAAAGAGATTTCAGACAATAACTGGTAATAAAGATCATTCAGCTATAATAAGAATAGAAATCAATTAAGATGAACCAATTTGTATAAAAAGTTACGCAAAACAGTTGTGAACAGCATATTGCATGATAAGTTATTCATATATCAAACATAAATAAATGATTCCACCGTAAAAAAGTGCCGAATGGTAACTCACACATTCATGCAATAACATATAAACAACTAAAAACTGTATATCACTTTAAGAATATAAGCGGAAATGGCCAAGAGATAAAAGTACCATTTATGACTAGTCCTACTCATAAGCTTCAAGCAATAATCATTTATCGCTCCTTGTTCTGATATCTACCAAGAGTACAGAAGTGCAATAATCAAAACTTCCTCTTACGGTGCATGTTCTGAGGACAAGTTTCTGACAAATTTCGGGACCCTTCACCAAATGCATTAGAAGGGTTTAAATACTGCTACTTAAACAACTTAATTACATAAATTTCAGATACGGTTCAAAATGACCACCCTTTATCTAAGTAAACTTATTTCTAAAAATTGAATCTAATTTCTAACGATTTCAGCATTTGCTCCTTAGTGCTGTGAGCATGCAACATTTGCCTGGGAAGAGTCAGTTGGTCGTCTTCTGGTTTTGTTTGAGCCACGAAAATATAAATGGCAAGTGTTGGCTCCTCTTTTTAGTAAACTAGAAGATATTTTTGAGAATCATCTTCTGGTTGAGCGAATTTACTGCGGGTATGCTTGGTAATAACCCAGATTCCTATTAGCTGCCTCTGCTTTTGCTATCTCAGCTTCCGGACTCGTGGATGACTAAGCAAGTTAGGGACTTTTCTTTCTGAACAATTTTCTTAGCGATGCGTGATTAGCGCTAGGCGCTAATCATGCATCAAAAACTACCTCTGTTCTTTGATCCGGGCCTTTCTAGTGCGTTTTCCGCCTTTAGCGCTTTTTCCTTTACTGGGCATGAGCTTCAGAATTTTGTAAACATGCTACTTTTGTGAGTTTCTTGACCTTGAGTGTCGAATCGCCTATTGATATCAGCATCTGTTCAATAACACTCTGAAATCTGCGTTTCTGTTGCATGCGGTATTAGTTTATGAGAGCATCTCTTCTCTGTTCTCCGAGCATTGGCACTTTCCCCTTTTTCCTTAGATGTTTCCTGTAGTTCACGCAAAGGAAAAGAGTAATGATAGTAAATTTTGACACGAAATCTTTGAGCTCTATGAATGCATAAAATCATGACACCCACAGTGAACTGACTCTTTGAAAAACACAAAACTGTCCTACATGAATAACTTGGCATACATTCATTAATTTTCTTTAAGCCGTGCGCTCAATTTTTGGTTTAGGGACAGCTTTTCTTGGGTGCTGAGCTGAGGAAAATTTTCGATGGGTGATTTCTGCGACTCGCAGATCGCATATCGCAGTTACCGCATATCGCAATTATCACAGATTGCAGTTATCGCAGATCGCTTTTATCGCAGATTGCTTTTATTGCAGATTTATTTTATCGCAGTATCGCGGCATCGCAGATCACAGATTGCTTTTATTGCAGTATCACGGCATCGCAGATCGCTGCAATTTGTCAAGTTATTCATGTGTTTTTTATGCGATGTTGCAATATGCGATATCGCATATCGGCTATCGGAGATTTTCTTAAGATTATCCATTTATGGGCGCTTCTCAGTGTATGCGATGTGATGAATTTCGCGTTGTTTTAATGTGCTGATAAAGGAATACTTGACTCTTCTCCGTGCAATGCATTTTTTTTAGGAGTATAATACAAAAAATTTTATAAAATCTTTTTGGATTTTTTTTTTTTACTAAGGGTCCCCACTTCTTTAGCATTATTGCTAATACTTAAAGAAGGAAGGGGGTTGTTGGTGGTCACAACAAGTTGTAAGCATCGGTTAACCTAGGATGAGAGCCTTCCTTATGTGCATCTATGAATCTAGGATGAGAGCCTTCCTTATATTGTTTCACTGTCCTTGACAAACCTGTGCTAAATTCCATGGAAATGACCTCCAATTTCCACTATAGAATTGGGATTGGTTGTCATAGTTCACATGGATGATTACACTCTGCCTTCACTTGTTGCCACTCCAAGCACCTAGCCATAAAATTTGCTATGTATCTCTTCAAATTTGGCCAATAATAGAATTTCTTCACTGTTGTCATCGTC
This sequence comes from Pinus tabuliformis, assembly GCA_031772625.1. Taxonomy (NCBI): domain Eukaryota; kingdom Viridiplantae; phylum Streptophyta; class Pinopsida; order Pinales; family Pinaceae; genus Pinus; species Pinus tabuliformis. The sequence goes on from CM062804.1 coordinate 1,499,937,976, forward strand.
TTCTCATATACTAAGTGACCTGAATATGCTTTCACATGAAACTTCCTCAAGATCACCTCCTTGAGCTAATCTGTACCTACATTTGTACCTATACCTATACCACTACATATACCTCTACCCATAACACTACATGTACCTGTACCTCAACCTTTAATATACTACAACCTATGCACAATCTACAGATACCTGTCATCCTTTCGGCCTACCTGGAGGATCCTATCCTGTAAATCTATCGGAGTGGATCTCATAACTGCAATGTGATTTACCTCTATCCACCTACTAAGAGAATATGACACCTTGTTTTCTTTACCTTTGATATACCTGATCTCAAAGCTGAACTCACTGATCATGACCAACCACCAAGCCTGCCTCCCATTAAGATTTGGTTGGTCAAATATATACCGCAAAGAACTGTGATCACTCATCAATTTAAAACTTCTACTAAGAAGATAGTGCCTCCACATTTTTAATGCATGAACAATTTCTTCCACATAAAGATCATGTGTCGGGTAGTTATGCATTTCCGTGACACATATCATGCCCCATGTCCATCTTGCATAAAGTGTCAACGAGGTCCTCTCTTGAAAGAATCTATACATACTACAAACTCTTTATCTAGAGTTGCAATCTTTAACATTTGTGCATGTGTCAATAACTGGTTGAGCTACCCAAAATTGGACACACACTTCTCTTTCCATTCAAAATTATTACCATTCCTCTACAATGATGTTATAGGATATGTAATCTGCGAGAAATTCTTGATGAAGATGTTGTAATAAATTATTAGACCCATGAAAGATATCACCTCATCCACATTCGTGGGAGTTGCCCACTACATGATAGCTCTTACGTTTTGTGGGTCCACCACTATGCCATAGTTATAAACCACATCTCCCAAGTAGTGTACCTCAGTCTTGAAGGAATTTCTATTGTTGAGCTTGACATACAAATGATTCTCTCTCAACAATATCAAAAGTTTTGCTAAATGCTCAAGACTCGCTTCTTCATTCTTAGAATGTACCAATATATCATCAATGAACTCAATAACAAAATTCTCAAAATATGGATGCAACACACTATTCATTAATAACATAAAGGTATCTAGAGAATTAGTTGAACCAAATGAAACTACAACAAACTCATGATGGCAATAATTGGTCAGAAAATTTGTCTTGTAGATGTCCTCTTCTTTACTGTGTCCCTGATGATATCTAGATCTTAGATCAATCTTCGAGAACACTGCTTCCTCCTCCAACTGATCGAACAAGTCATCAACCCTTGGTATCAGAAACCTATTCTTGATGGTCACTTTGTTTAACTGACTATAATTGATGCATAGTTTGAGAGTACCATCCTTCTTCTTCACAAACAATATGGTATTCCCCGTGGTGATACACTTGGCCTAATGTGCCCCTTGTCAAGAATTTTCTTCAGCTGCAACTTCAACTCTATCAACTAAGGTGTACTCATCATCTACAGTGCCTTTGATGCCTGAGATGCCCGTGGCACCAACTCAATAGAAAATTTTACTTCCTTATGAGGTGGAAACTCTAAAATATTTGTAGGAAATACATCCTAAAACTGAGATGGAACTCAGTACTTGCTCAAAGCATATGCATCCTCAACCTATTTTCCTTTGTCAGTAGAAATGTGCACTACGAATAACACACACCTTTTCTTGTTACTATGTTTCGACTACATAACTCTCGGCATTCTAACTATTGTTGATTTCTTATTACCTCGCAAGACTCTTCGTCCCCCATTTGCATCCAAGAACTCAATGGCTTTATCATAACAATCCACCTTGGTTCTATGAAGGTATAACTAATCCATTCCCAATGACATATTGTATTATTCCAATCATAATACATTCAAATGTTCTGATGTAGTCATACCATTAAAATCAAATGAACAAGCTCTTACCCAATGATTAACTCACCTCTTTGTACCTCTAGCCAACTACAATAACCAAGACTGGGCATGCACTTATTTATTCAAACCAAACTTGTCCATGAGGTCGAGGTTAAAACAACTATAATTATATCTAGGGTCAATCAAAATATAAAAAACTTGATCACAAAGCTTACCGTAGGCCTCACTTAAAGATGCCTCATGGTCCCCCTGAGTGTTATCCAATGTTGCATAGATGCTAGGAATACTCTGCCCAACATCTCACATTACATGTGCCTCCTGAATATTGTAGATCTGTGGTCTGCCACCTAGATACTAAGGAAAATCTCTCCTATGATGCTCTCCTCGACAAGTCCAGCATTGTAGAGGATTCTATCATTCATCCTTATTATTCTCCTCAGATCAAAGTCCCTATCCTCTCTCAGATAAACTGAACCTCCTAGACTGTGTTGTATTCTCTTTATTACATGCACCCTGAGGTCTTTCTACCTTCTTGTCCCATTTTAATTTTTTCCTTGCATTGTCTTTCTAATATAGCTTAGTTTTAGATCTATGCTTTGATTTATCACAACAATGCTTTAGCTTCTAAATGGCCTCCTCCAATGATCTAGGATCATCAAAATCAATCTGTCTTTAAATGAAATTAGTAATCGACTAGCGAATCTGTAAATCTTGGCCTTGTCCTTCTTGAGGTAAGGCACATATCTCAGTATCTTTAAGAACCTTCTAGTGTACTCCTCATCTCTCATCGATCACATCATTAGCTCATAGAATTCTTTTTACCTCTCATAAAAGTATCTCTCTCATAAGCATTTATTCTTGAACAGTATCTCGAACTCATTCCAAATAAAGTCCTCCTCATAAATACCTTTGAGATTATTCACATATTCCCACCAAATATATTCTCTACCTTTGAGACTGAATGTAGCTATTATGGCTTTCATGTTCTCTGAATAATCATGCAACCTAAAAAACTTCCTCATACCAAGAAACTATTCCTCTCCATCCTGTGATTTCTTCATTTCTCCATCAAATTTAGGTAGCATGGCTTTCTTTAACTCGTCAATAAAATATTCCTTGTCACTCCTCCTCTAAGGATTATAATGATATTAATCATCATTCTTGTTAGAACCAGAACTAGACTAATACTTAAGTCCATCACCTCTTGTATCATGAGTATCCAAGGACTTGCCATATCTCATCGTGTTTTCTCTATCTTACCTATACTCTCCATGAGACTAGTTTCCATATGCCCCATTAGTTTTATCCTCCTGCTCATGGTTGATACAATGTGGTTTCTATCACTGCAATTATAACAGACTCTAAAGTATCACTACATTTATCTATACTTGTTTCTCTTGTGCCAGTATGATTCTGTCATTGTCTACCTTACGACCCCTTATGACTTCCTTTAATATTCTAACTGTATCTTCCAAATCCAAAGAATTCCCAACACCATGTTTCTCATTTGATCCATAGGGAGAGTCTTAGGAATTATAGTCTACCATCTTTCTAGTCATCTTTTTTATTCTTCCTGCAAGGTATATCATGTTAGTTGAACCAAATCACAATAGAACAATGTACCTTATCATAATTTGGGGAGGATACCTTACATGCACGATAAACAAAATCGACATAATACATTTATAATATAATCATGACAACATATAGAAATATAACACATAATGAAATAATCATATAACCATCATTCTAGTTGGAGCCTACTCATTAATGCATGACGATATCGACTACACATACCATACCCTCATGCATGAAAACAACAACCACATCACTCTACACTTGACCACATGTGAATACTAACATTCATAAAAAACGTATAATAAACCATACACTCATGATGGCACACTCCACAACAACACGAACAACATTCCATGTCGACCTCACTACAACCATGACCAATACCATACAAATCAAACAAGCACATAGTCTCAAAACATAAGAAACACATATGCAACTAACATCAATTCATGAAGAATACATAGTCCATCCACTCCGAGGGGTGAACCATGCTTTGATACCACTCTGTAACACCCCCCTCCGACACCTACCTAAATAAATTACTAGTTGGGGTAGACATGTGACGAGAAGTTACTATGATATGATTTGAATCCCTATGTGTTAGTTATGGAAGTGGAACTAGAGGAACACATCACGCATACCTTCCACATTAGCAAAAAAACTCTAAGGAGCCATCCCGATTGATTAGGTAACCATTCCCTAGCAAAAACTAAGTTTCTAGACCATTAAACCCCCATGCGCTCCCTTTACATGGACAAGCATATGTCGAGGAGGTCACAGACAGTCCCACAACATGGCTATGCATGCATCTTAGGACGTTTCTCCTCATACCCATGCTTTTGACTTTGTGATTGTGCCATTTTTTTAGCCACAGAGCTAAGGTCACTGCCAAGAACTTAATGACAGGTTCACAACTGAAATATAACAATGGAATAGTGATACAAATGCAATTACTTGAATAAGTACTTGACTGGACCCCTACTAGCCATGACAAGCATTTCAATAAACATGTTGTAAATATGTAATCTACAGGTTTAATCAACATGTGTAAGAATATGGGTCTCATACTTATGTGACAATAACGAAGAAACATTTCCCCTATACCATTAGTTGCATTTTCATCTATTACGTCATATATATTATTCATTCATTTACAAATCAAAACATGAGGAGAACCATACATCATCACTATCATAATACAATCTTATAACCAAGATAATAACAACATAAATATCAAGGATACCTCAACCATAGAATCCACATATAAACCACTACATTTACACATGAAATAACAAGGAGAAATAACCTCATATTGATGATGCAAAGGCCAACACGGTGTGGGGCTTCCATGAACCAATTGATCATAGAAATGGCTAAGCCAAATATCTCTTCTGTCAATCACCCTTGTTCCATATTTGAAGCATGAGTGTGGGATCTCATAAAACACATCAAACAGGACCATTCAGGGCTACAAGAGGCAAAACCACCTCAGCCCATCAAACAATGATTCCACCTCACAGTCGGACATCACAACGCATCACTAGCCTGGTCTCTATAGAAGCCTTCTAGGGCTCCAGAGTGTTTGTCCTCTATCCCGTACAATGTCCTAGGCTGAGGAAGAGATCGAAAGAGGTAGCCTCAAAACACTTGCAGTCCAGTAGCTACACCTTCTAAACAAGAGATGGATCTCTCTAAAGATTTCTGAGTCAATGACTAGAATAGAAATGGATTTTAGTCTAGATGTAAAAGTTTTAATTGAGTTTTTGAAAATTTAGGGTTTTTGGGTTGCTCGACGACAAATGAGGAAAAGCAATTAGGTCAAGGTCTCAATATTTGCAGTAGCAGGCATAAAGACGAGCAAGATACTAGTGTCTTTTGATGGATTGAGGAGTTTGGTCAATGTAGTGTAGGTTTTGAAAATCTTAGAAGGATATAATGAACATGTATTACCATGAATTTGTTAATCTAGAAGAAGAAATACATAGACATGCTTTTCCACATGAATAGAGCTTTGAATGTAAAGAATTATTCCTATATAATAATAAGGAAAATCACATGAGGAAATAAAAACATGTTAAGAGAGATGGATTCATTCATAAGAAACTGATATAGAAATAAAATAACATCATAACCTCACTTCTCATGTATTCCTGAAAAATAGCTGCAACTGCTCCTTGATTAGCTGTGTGAAAGCATAAGATACAAGTCCTCTCCTTTTAAGTCCAACCATTATGATTGAATGATAAACAATACATATAGAATCAACAAAAAAAAATTCCCCACCTTCAGGGGTCAAATAGCTAAGTGCTGGAATAGTTTCCAATAATCTCTCAACCAGCAAGTGAGAGTGAGATGGTAAAAACCAAACTCTTCTTTTAGACTTTGATTTGAGTTATGCTTCATTTATGAGGCCTAATTAATCATATAAACAACCTAACATGATAATTTATTTCATAATTACATCATCAAGACATCAAAATACTGAAATTACATCATCAAAACAAATATTTGGCAATGACATGCTCAGAAAGACTGCTACAAGAAAGAGCACATCGCATTCAGGAAAAAACGCAACATAGTGAGGAAAAAGCACAATGCCATCTTGCAAGAGCATTTTGGAGGACTTCCCTTGCTCCAAATTGAAAAATTGATAGTTCATTAGAAATATATGAGTGTCTAGTTGCCATTTGACAACTAAAGCAAGTGATTTGGACACTCCAACTAGGATAACAACTAATTTTCCCAAGGTCACTCAAGAAATGCAATGCCTACTTCAAAATAGTGGTAGAAAGTGATTTTTTGACCTATCTTTGAGCATATTCTCCCAATATGTCTACTGATAAGCTTGTAAAAGTTGATATATGACATGTAGGAGTTATTATGTATCCAAGCATATAAAGTTTTTTGCATTTTTATGGCTGAGTAAAAAGCACAGCACCAAGCCATTACACTTATAGTAGTGTGTCAAATTTCTTCATTTTATGCAAAAATAGGGCTCAAATATTGATAAATATCTCTCTAGCCATAAATATTTTTGGAAAATGAGAGAATATTTTGTAGATATGGATTTTGTGAAGCAAAACCTCTCTCATTTTTTGGACATTAATTTTCATTTTCTCAGAATTCGTGCCACACAATCATGACTAAAACAAAAAGTTCACTCGATTTTTTTTTTTATTTTCTCACATAGGTTTCCAAGAAAGTATCATATATCCCAATATATGATACCTGTATAAAAATGGAAGGATATTTTTATCCCTTTATATATGATTGAAAAACCTCTTCCACTTTTGTCGAGTTCATCTCGATTTCATCATAAAAATGTTTTGGAGCAAAACCATACATGTGTGCCACAAATGACCTATTGATGAGTTTGTGAGGCACTTATCACTTTGATGTTAAATCGTTCAATTCTTGAGACATATACTCCATTATTTTACTTTTTATTTTCATTTTGTGTGGTCTCTACTTCCATGGTGAAACCCTAGCTCACTAGGAGGAAGAATTAGGGTTTATTTTTGGGAAAAGACGGGATTTTGATAGGTGTGAGGAAATTTAGGGAAATGAAAGGGATAGGGAAATGGAAAATTTATAGGAAAATTTGGGGGGATAGTGAGGGAGGTTAGGGAACTAAGGAAAGTGTAAATTTAGAACTTGGGTGAGGGGAAGGGCTTCAAACAAGAGAAACATTGTCCAATGGTTTAGAAAGTGTGTTTTTTTCTAGGGTTTAGGTGGAAATGATGGAATTTGAGGATGGGTTTGATGGAGGGTATTTAGGAATATGTAATTAGGATATGAAAAGGTGTATGAACATTAGGAAAAAAAATTTAACAACAATTGACCATGGAAATAATGAAATCTGGAAGACTATTTTCAAAACCCTACAAGAGGGAAATGAAGCATTACAGTCACACTTAAGAGAACTAATATATTATTGAGCATTATGAGAGACCACCATCTTATATTTGCTGCAAAATAACATGAATATAGTGGAGGAAATCACTCCAAAGAGCTTTTTATCCTTGGAATTAAAATGTAACAATTTCCAAGATTTATGAATGGGATGACAATTTTTTATGACTTTGACCCTAATGACCTAATGGTGACACTAAGTTGAATGGGGACCATGATGATATGACTGAGACGACGATGATGACCTTTCAATCATGGCACATCAAACTGAGTGATGGCAATGACTGGAACATGAAACTTTTGAAAGGAGGAACAATAGACCTAGACACACTAAGGAGTGACCAAAATTATATTTTGAAAACCTAATGAAATGATAAAAAAATGACTTTGAGACCATAACAAAAACATTGTAAGAGAATATTTGACCACTGGTGACTCGCTGGACTAACATGCACTAAATTTGCCTCCAGCTAGGGATCGCAACTCCTTAGAGGTGTCATGGACACTATTGATCAAGTAGCCTTATTCATAGGGCATGGAGTCAAAATGCAAAAGAACAAACTCAAACATAAAAGTGACTGACTAAGTGAGTTTGAAAAACAATAAACAAAACAAACTGACTCCACTTACTTATGGCAAGGGACCATCAGATCTTAGGGCCTTCATCTCGATCTTCAAATCCTGATGATATTTGCCCACCTACTGAAGATATGTATATATAAAATCATGTGAAATGATCCCTCCACTGTAACCAATCCATCACATGGCTACCTAGTTGAATTATAGTTGTACTTTCCTTGAGAAGATAGAACAAGCAAAATCTAGGAAACTTCAAGTGTTCACTGAAGATGTGCTCATGATCCATAAATACAAGAAATCCCATCTTCCCTGTTGATTGTCACAAATGAGTGTAAGGATATTTAAAAATATGAAATTTTACCTTGTCTTGAAATCCATCAAAAATACAATTATTCCTTTCCTTTTGATATGAAAGAAAATTTGGTTGTTGATCCATAGGAAGGCATAGGGAAGTATGAATTTCTGCTACCTGTGTGTTGGTTGTAAATTCCTCAAGAATGAGCAACTCTGATTCTATCTTAGTATATTGTCTATCTTAGACTCATACTCTTCCAATTCATAGTCTAATTCATCCTTCAAAAGAAAACATTCTTCAAGATTATTAAACATGTTAGCGCTATCCTCTTCATAAAATAAAACAATCCATGTTAGTTGATCTCCTTGCAGGAAATCTACATCACAAATTGGTTTACTCAAAACAACTTCTTATATAGTTTGATTAGTCTCACGATTTTCATCATTTAAACCCACATTGTCATTTTCAATAATGGAAGAAATTTTACTCACAAATTCTTGACTAGGTGAACACTGCAAACCTGCCTTAACATGGGTTGTGACATGGTTTTTCAGGAGCTGATCTATTTCATATTCAGATAGAGGAGAACACTGAGTTTTACAGGAATAAACATTGGCTTCGTGGTTTTCATTTTCAAGATCAGGAGTAGGCCTTTCTCTATTTTGATCTCAATTTGTTTCATCCAGTGAGGAAAAACCATAAAGGGATTCTAATGTTTCCTCTTCCATACATTCTTCATCCCCATACAAATTTTCAAGAAAATTAATGAAATTTTCATAAATTTCACAACATCTATCCATCATTGATAAGGAAAAATTGAAGCTTTGATAATGTTGAAAGAAAACAGAATGAAAAATCCTTTAGAGAATATAAACTAGCATATGGTATACTATCATACCATTTCCTCCAAGGTAGCCATGAAGATATTCATCAAACAATCTTGAGGAAACATAGTCGTTAATTTATGAATCTGAAAACGAAATTTGACCAAATGCAAACTAGCATCTTCTCCATCTTCACCTTTACACTTTAGCAACCTTTTTTTCCAATATATACAAGGAATACGGTTCGAAAACTAGGAATATGACCTTGATTCCTAGTATCATACCTCCAAGTAGTTGGATTCCATATTTAAAACAGTTATGTCACGAATAAATTCTTCAAGCTATAGGTTTTTGAAAAATGGAGTCACCATGAAATTCTAAACATTTGCATTCTTTGACACTCGAGTTGACCAGTGAAAAATGCACAACCTTTCTTGTCTCTAATCACTGTTCACCATCATTAATCAGATCTGGTCCATTTTTTCTTTCCTAGGGAATATATGATATTTCATTCCCTAGAAATGATGCTGAAATGTTATCCCCTACTATGTCCGAGGATGAGAAGGAGGTCAAAGGGGTAACTACAAACCACTTGCAGTTGAGAAGATAACCTTGCTAAAACAGAGAGGGATCTCTCTAAGGATTTCTTAGGAAATGACTAGAAGAGATATGGATTTCACGCTAGGTGTAAAAATTTTAGTTGTTTTTTTGAAAATTTAGTGATTTTGGGTTGCTCGACGAGGGATGAGGAAAGGAAATTTGGTCAAGGTCTCAAAGTTTGCAGTAGCATGAATAAAGAGGAGAAAGATAGCAGTGACTTGTGATGGATTTAAGAGTTTCTTCAATGTAGTGTAGGGTTTGAAAATATTAGATGGTCATAATGAGCATGCATTACCATGAATTCAATAATCTAGAAGAAGAAATACACATACATGATTTTCCACATAAAGAGAGCTTTGAATGTAAGGAATTTTCCCTATATAACTCTAAGGAAAATGAAATGAGGAAAGGAAAAGATGTTAAGAGAGATGGATTCATTCATAAGAAACTGAAATAGAAAGAAATCAACATCATAAAATCATTGCTCATGTATTCCTGAAAAATAGCTGCAACTTCTCCTTGATCAAATATGTAAAAGCATAGGATACAAGTGTCCTCATCTGAAATCCAACCCTTCTCTCTAATCCATAAGTGGTGGAAGAGTTTCCAAGAATCTCTCAACCAAAAAGTGAGACAGAGAATGTGAGAAACAAACTCTTCGCTTAGACTTTGATTTGAGTTTCTCCTCTTTTATGAGGCGTACTTAATCATCAAAACAACCTATCGGGCTAATTTATTTCATAATTACATCATGAAGACTTCAAAATGTTGAAATTACATCATCAAACAAATATTTGGCAAAGACATGATAAAAAAGACTACTATAGGCAAAAGCACAACACATTGAAGCAAAAATGCAGCTCATTGAGGCAAAAGTGCAACGACACTTTGGAGGAGGATTTGGGAAACCTTTCCGTGATCCAAATTTAGAACTTCATAGTTCATTAAGATGCTTCAGGCGTCTAGTTGTCATTTGACTACTCAAGAAAGTCATTTGGACACTCCATCTAGGAGAAAAACTAATTTTGGTAAGGTCACTCCAAAAACTCCACACCTCCTTCAAAATAGTGGTAGAAAGTAAATTTTTGACCTGTTTTTGAGAAGTATCTCCCAATATGTCTACTTAAAAGCTTCCAAAAGTGGATATATGAAATGTATGATCTATTATGTGTCCAATCATATAATTTTTTTGGCATTTGGATGCGTGAGGAAAAAGTGCAACACCAACGCATTGTGGTTATAGCAGTCTGTCAAAATTTCTTGGTTTTCTACAAACATAGAGCTCAAATGTGGATATATATCTCTTTAACCATAAATATTTTTTGGAAAACTTAGAGATTTTTTCCTAGTTAAGGATTTTTTGAGGCAAAACCTCTCTCATTTCCAGGAAATTCATTTTCATTTGCTTGTAATCCATACCACAAAATCATGACTAAAACACGAAATTAACTTGAATTTTTTTTTTTTGTGACAGAGGCCTCCAAGAAAGTTGCATATATCCCCATATATGATACATGTGTAAAACCTTATGGATTTTTTTTTTCCATGGTATATTATTGACATACATCTCTTCCACTTTTATCAAGCTCGTCTTCATTTGGTCACAAACACGCTCTAAAGAAAATTTGTTTGTGTGTGCCACAAATGACCTCTTCATGAGCTTGTGAGGAACTAATACCTTTGATGTTATGTTGTTGAAATATTGAGGCGTGTCCTCCATTATTTTACTTATTATTTTCATTGTGTGTGGTCCCTTCTTCGAAGGTGAAATCCTAGCTCACTAGGAGGAAGAAATAGGGTTTGATTTTACGAAAATGGGGGATTTTTATAGGGGTGAGGAAATTTAGGGAAATTAAAGGGATAGCGAAATGAAACAATTCAAGGAAATTTTGGTGGGATAGTGAGAATATTTATGGAAATAAGGAAAGTTTAAATTTAGAATTTGGGCGAGGGGCAAGGTTTCAAATAAGAGAAAGGGAGTCCAATGGTTTAGAAAGTGTGTTGTGTCTAGGGTTTAGGTGGAAATGATGGAGTTTGAGGATGGGTTTTATGGAGAGTATTTAGGAAGATGTAATTAGGATAGAAAAAGGTCTATGAACAGTAGGACACAAGTTTCAACAATAATTCACCATGGAAATCATGAAATCTGGAAGATTGCTTTCAAAACACTAGGAGAGGGAAATAAAGCATTGGAATCACAATTAAGACAAGTAATAGATTATTTAGCTTCATGAGAGACCACCGACCTATATTTGCTGCAACACAACTTGAATATAATCGAAGAAATCACTGCAAAGGGGTTTGTAGCCTTGGAATGAAAATGTACGAGTTGCTAGGATTTATGAATGCGATGAAAAACTTCTATGACTTTGACCCTAATTACCTAATGGTGACACTAAGCTGAATGAGGACCATGACAATATGACTAAAATGATGATGATGACCTTTTAATGATGGAACATCCAACTAAGTGATGGAAATGACTAGAACATGAAAATTTTGAAAGGAGGAGCAATATACCTAGACACACTAGGGAGTGATCAAATTTTCATTTTAAAAACATAATGAAATCATAAAAATATAACTTTGAGGCTAGTCACTAGCAGGACTCGCATGCACTAACATGTCCAGCCAAGGCTCGAGGACTAGTAAATCAACCCACCAAGGACTCCAGGGCATTTGTCCAACCGTGGCTTGAGGACTAGTAACTCAACCCAAGTTGTTACAACACTCTAGTACATTTCTCCAACCGAGCGTCCATGATCTAGTAACTCAAATGAAGTTAAAGGAAACATGAGAACCAACTAGAAAATAAAGAAGTGAACCCACAACACCATGGTTATCCAAGAAATGGAAAGGCTAGGAAAATCCATTGTCAATCTAGCAAAATCTTAATGCCAATGACATATCATGACCAATAAATCACATGCATATGTGATGCATGCCAAACTGAGTGAGGAAAATGTACATGTAACTCAGTACCTACAAGAAAAATCTGTTGTAGCTTCTTATCTTGATGTCCTCTTATGCTTTGCTAGTCTTCCTTCACATTCTTCCTCCAAAATTCCATGTATTCCAAACACCTCCAATAGTGCTCCAAGAAAACTCGAAGTGTCCAAGAGTATGAGAGAGATAATAGAGAGAGAGCTCTAAAATTTAAGTGAAAAAAGTCTGTGAAATTATCCTCGCAAGCCTTTTTATTAATGACGCCTATATTTTCTTCATTTTCCATTATTTTCCTTCATTTTCCTCCACACATGCAACCTATGACCTTTCACCTCCCTTTTCTCATAATGTCCATTAATTTCATAAATAGATGTGCCAAAATGCCACTTTTCCTTTCCAAAGACTTTTCCATTTCATTTTCCAATTTCCTTCACCATTAACCAACCACTACTCACCCCCATCACTATATTTTTTCCAACACTCAGCTTGGAAAAAGTGTCCCATCAACTAAGGTTATTATTTTTCCTTTATTAACTTTTATTACATGGAATTTTCACCGAGGTTGTTACATTGTCACATGGGAGCCTAGTCATACTAGAACTCCACTATATTTGGTAACCGTTGTAAGTGATTGTTATCTTGTCGATGTACGATGGTCTGAGTAAAGAGAAAAAATGTGAAACAAAGGTGCAACCACACCAATACCTTGGTGGTTGAGACCCATGGCAAGGGAACCATATTTTAGGGATAACCATTTCAGGTTAAAGGAAAGAGTTGTAGCTTTATTGGAGGACACAACACATTGCATAGGCTCTTGGAGAGACCTAGCAATATGAACTAATATCTTTGTATTTTAATAACAAAGAGAAGAGAAAGAGACTAAGACTGAGAAGAAAGGAAGAACCAAATAGTAAATGTTGTAGAAACTCAAAGGAAATGCACAACATTGATGCTACCATCCACATGAGAGAAGGAATTGAATATTTCAAGAAACGAGTAGATATGTTCCTTTGTGTTTTCATAAACAATGTAAAACAAGTTGTCACAAACCCACATTCATTATTGATGATAAACGACAACATTCAAAAAAATTGTTCTTCTATGGTCTCAGAGAATAAATGTACTTTTCCCAATGACATTTTCCAATCCCCAAGATAAACAATTTGGAGATTTTATATGGCAGAAGTGTATGAGTCTATGTGATGAAGACTAACTAATTATTTCTTTAATTTGTGTCTTTTTTAGATATTTTTGTGTAAAATGGTAAAAATCAGTTTAAACAAGCGTGTCATGAACAATTTTGTGCATTTATAAGAGAGTCAGAAAACATATTTTAGAGCTCAATATTTATTAATGGTGTTCAATATTGTGTGTGCATGGAGTACATCGAAACAACATACATTTTTATAGTCATTAGTATCGAATAGCATTACCATTTGTTGAGCATCACGCTTATTGTAAACGACTTGTATGAATCACACTAAAGAGTAAGGGTTCTTGCCAAAGTGACATTTGTGCCCAAAGCCACTACTCACATCTTTCCTAAGGAGGTAACATTAAATTTTGCATTTGGTTTCATGCAAAAATATGTGTTAATATGTTGTTGAGTTTGGAAATTCTGGAGATGTCACATTCAATAAGCTAAGTGATATATATTTCTCTTTGGATTTAAAAATGGTAATTATTGAAGAATTTGGTGTAGCATGGTATTCCTTTCATAAATTTAAGCCAAAGTAAAAGAAGCTTCTACAACTCATTGAGGCACATTTTTAGTGAAAAACCCTTTTAGGGCTTTATTCGTTTTTTAGATAATGGATAGAATCAATGATTTGTTAGATTTATTAAACACACTAATGGTCTCTATTGTTCATAGCATAAAAAAAAAAAAAAAAACCACTCTTGTTCACTTTCAAACATGTATACTAAATGCATAAGAAAAGATAGATTTTTTGTAGCTTGAGGGACAGTTCCAACAAGATGAGTTACAATAGTAGGAGATTCATTTTGAACTTATTTCAGTTTAGAACAATTCTTTATTCGACTTCGAGAGAGACTCCCATAAACAACCAAAAGAAAATCAAATTAGTAAAGTTGATAATCTAGTTGCTAGTGCAAGAGAAGGATTGAATGCAGATATAGAAATTCATCCACCACTTCCCAAACACATCACAAGACCATTGGAAGAGTTTTGAGAAACAAATACGTAACATGTCTTGGATATGACAAGGACGTGTATTTTAGGACTTTAGATTATTCAAAATCCATCCAATTTTAGAGTGCTAGATTCCTTCGCAACATATTCTCACCTACTCCTCTTTCTCCTCCATAATAGATTTTCAGATGCCAATATTGTCATAGAGTTGGCCAAGTAAAATATCATTAATTTGATCTTCAACCGTGTGAGAATATCATAAAACTACTTATCATTCAAACAAAAGCTTCAAAAATAATTCTGCTATAAGAACGAAGATTCACCTTTGATGCCTCTCTTCTTGGAAATCGGCTTCAGCAACCAATAATCTATTTTTGTCATACCAAGATTTATTGTTATTGAAAAATCTTACAATTAAGATATATTCATCTTCTCACCTTGTATCTAACATGGGGGGGGGGAGGGGGGGGGGGGGGGGTGGGTGGGAATTGATGGTGGTCTATAAGATTCAAACTTAAACCAAGCGAGTGTGTCCACAACCTAAACATGTTGTCTCGGCCTAGAGCTAAAGAGAAGCATACATATATTCAAAGTTCTAAATAGAGACAAAAAAATCCCCTAAGCATGCATTTGATTGATGTCCTTCCTTATACCACTCTAGGTTTAGACTCCCCTTTTGAGGTTGAGGTTCTTCATCTTTCTATAGGTTGAGACCTCCCTTTTCCAGGTTTATGGTCTCCCTCTTAAAATACTTAGGGACACTTCATCTAGCAAAAGAATAACAACTTCTTCCCAAATTTGGAAGTATTCTTGGAAATACACTAGGTGTTCTAGGTTGAGACCTCAATGTCTCCTTTTTGAAGACAATAGAGACCACTTCCTCTAGTAGAAGACTTAAACTTCTAGAAAGATTTGGAAGTGTTTTAGGAACTACAATAGGTGCTCTAGTGTTGGTGTTCATCCTTAAACCATCACCAATTGATTCCTCAAGTTCTCTGACTTTATACCATCATTTGAGAGAGCACATTCAACTATTCTTTGTCATGCATTTTCGTCTTACAGCTTTCTTCTTGGACCCATATATACCCATTTAGATTCGGGGGGGGGATGTTGCAAACCTAATATGCTAAAGGTTAAGGTGTGGAATTTCAAGAGTCACTGAAGCCCAAGAGTCAGTGAAAGTAGATGGTCATGCACATTATCTAAATATATATATCATTGTAAATATTAAATGAAACTCATGATTTATCTTATTTGGTTATTTATTTCATTTGTATGTTTAACATGCTTTCTCTACTTTGCGATTATTTTTGAGTGTCACACTTCCTTCATGTGTTCAACCTAAAATACCTAAAAATTCCCACTATTTGGGAGTGAGGAAATTCTATAACATAATATTTTAACTTAAATATAACAATTTGGTTGCATAATCATAATTCAAACTAGATCATAACAATCATTTCCATAACTCTATTACAACATGCATTCACGAACTCCAATCTAAAAAAAACCATCGAAAGAACTCGAATCTTTACAAGACTAAAATTATAAAATATATTTCCATGCTAATATTATACACCATATCTTCATGGACACTTGATTTCTGTCTTTTGCAAACTAACCTAAAGGTCAATATGTTAAAATAAACATAATTTTTTTTTTAAAGGTAATGTATGACAATGTAGGTTCATAATATAATATTATCATTCTTTAATCACAATTGATCTTTTTAAACCTCTTTATTTACCTACCATGTCAAATTAAAGTTAAAAAAAAGATAAAGTCATTTTCCTCATTCTAATAGTCATAAATATAATGTTAAAAAAATAATGTCATTTTCCTCATTCTAATCATCATAAATATAATGTTGTTAATATATAGTAGTGAGAAAATAAAAACGTTTGAGAAATCTTCTTTTTTTTTCAAATTTATAACACCATATATATATATATATATATATATATATATATATATATATATATCTATTGAAAGGTATCTTAAGAAATCTTATGTATAAAATAAATTATTATTTTTTAACATCAATTAAAAAATTAATTATTTTTTTTTTCTTAATTTATATTTTTCATATATATTATTTAGTAGTTTAGTTATATATATTAAATGGCTAGTAAATTCAAATAGGCATAAATTTATGATAAGAATCAAGACAATTATTTTAAGATACATGTCCCTAACATATACGGAGTACGGAGAAGCTAAGGTCCCTAAAATAGATGGCTTTTCACTATGGTCTACGTGGAACGAGCTATCCTCCCATAGAGGAATTGGGGTTATAGCTTGTTACATTAGGAAGAACATCTCCCCCCATGCTAGGATTTATAAAAATGACCCTTACAACCAATATAGTTGGATAGAGATTACTCACATTAATGATAAAAAGACCTACATAAGAATGTGTTATTTTTGCCCCATCAATTCTAACTTCTATAAGAAAAGGAATCTAGATAAAAATAGTTGTTACAATGGTTTAGAGAATTATATTTCTAGCATAAGTAATGAAGGTAATGTCCTTTGAATGAGTGACTTTAATGCTCGAACTTCAAGTAATGAAGCTATAAATCTAACCCTAATCCTCTCTCGCTAGAAAAATACCTTACTCTCGCTAGCCGATACAAAAGGAGCTCTGAAGACCTGGGGGAGAATTTGTTTGGGTCAGAGCTACTCAAGCTTAGTAGTACTGAGGACCTCATAATTTGCAACGGTCTAAAGAAGTGGCCCAATTCTAACCATATGACATGCATCCATGGGATTGGTACTAGCATGGTAGAATATGTTATTTCCGATCTCCCTTTATACAAAAAAATAATAAAATTTGACATCGTAAATGACCACGAGCCTCACTCTCATCATAGGCCTTGACGTATAACTCTCAATTTTGTCATGCATAGAGATCCCATAGAAGATAATCCTTATAGCCAAAAGAACTTAATCTTTGATAGAAATAAAAACGGTCTCTTTCCAAATGAATTAAAGACTATCTTTCTTCCTTTATCTAGTATACACAACATAGAAGACCTTTATCGTAATTTTACTACAAGCCTCTCATATTCTATTAACAAGTTCTCCATTGAGGTTTCGAATAATAAAAGAAATAGCAAAACCAACCCATGGTATGACAAAGATTGTAAATGTGAGAGGAGAGAAATTAAGGAAGCTCTTGATGAATATCCTAAAATTGGCAAGATAAATATATACAAAGCCCTAACTAAAAGGAGAAAAGGTAGTATATTTGTAAAAGACAAGAGAATCTCTTACACCTATGTGAGGTAGCTCCTAAGAAATTCTCGAGGCATATTTTAACTAGAAGAGGTAAAGTTAATAATAAAATTGCTTTGCACGAATGGAATTCCTATCTTAAAAAACTTTATGAATATCCAAATGTCATGGATAACTTTCAAACCCTTCTCACAACGAAAGAAGTTTTATCATTAGAAGACATTGATTTTGGGGTTAAACACCGCACAAATGGGAAAGATAAGGACATTGAAGGTTACGAGGCGAAAATCTTAAAAATTGGAGGTTGTGTCCTCATCCCCCACATCCACAAGCTTTTGGTTCAACTCGTCAAGAAAGGGTTCCCTAAACCATGGACTCACAACGTGATTATCCCTATTTCTAAAAGTAGGGATACAAATAACCTCTCTAATTATCAAACAATTATGATGAGCCATCTCTTAGCCAAATTGTATGGTATTATTTTGGGAAAGAAGTTGAGCATATGGCTTGAAAGTGAAGGTAAGCATGCTAAAGGCCAAGCAGGTTTTAGAAGGGAGAACTCAACAACGGACCACCTCGATACATTAGAATCATTCTGGAGGAATGTCGCAATGATAAATTCAATCTCTTTTGTTGCTTTGTGGACTTTATAAATGCTTTCGATATGGTTCCTAGAAACAACCTATGGAATAGATTAGAAGCACTAAAGGTTCCTTTCAAGTTGAGAGTTGTCTCTATAAGGTTATATGAGAATGTAATTTCCAAGTTAAAGAAGGTTGCCCCCTCTCCCATATCGTATTTGGCATTTACATCGACAAGCTAGAAGTATGTTTTGAGGAAGGAGGTTGTGTTGGCAGGACCTTATCTATGACAATAGCATCCTTCTTCTATATTATGATGATATTGTCATTCTGGAAAGGTGCCCATTTAATCTTGACAAGCAACATAAACATCTTAGCGATTTTTGCTCTCCCATGGGTATTACTCTTAACACTCATAAAACAAAAGTAATGATTATCAAATCGAAGAAGGACACTTACTCCTAATTTTATGTCTGACAATAGTAACTCACAGGAAGTGTCTTCTTACAAGTAACTACGATTGATATTCATAACAAGCTCAAATCGAACTATAGCATTGAGAAAAGGATAAATGTGGGGTGCAAAGCTTATTTAGGTCTTGAAAAAAATTATAAAATGCAAACCTTATACTATGGGATAGAAAGAAGTTCCTCTTCAACATAAGAATAAAATCTTAAATCAAACTCGCGATTCACATTCACTTTACCATGTAAATTGCCAACTTGTAAATAGCTTTTGTTACGATACCATAGACCAATGCCATAGTATTATACATTTTTTCTAATTAATTAATTTGAGATATATTAATTAGAAAAAGATAAATCTTAACCTTTAATATTTATATAATGCTATAATTATTGGAGACAAGTTAAATTGCCACCACCCACTTAATAATTACTAATAATTAGTTTAAAATACTAAAAAACCCATTTTGAAAATAAACCTACCTATACATAATTATTTAAAAAATAAAATATAAATAATTTTTTAATTAAATCAATAAAAAAATTACATATTTATTTAACAAATATTATTGAGCTAATTATTTTATTAGCTAATTATTAAAAATAATATTATCATTAAATAAACCAATAAAAATTTGAATTATTGTCCATCTATGTAATACCTCTAGTATACCGTCGTATCCAAAGTTCACAAATACAGGTGCGAAACACTTCGTAGAAAAGCATTTATGTCAAGAGATATATATTTAATAAGATCGAGTAATGTATCTGTAACCCGCCTGATTCTGCTGATTCTGCTTTGCCCGTTAACTCACCTTTTTAAAGGTCAGTCTCAATTTAATAATTCGTAACTGTTTTCTAATCATTTAATAATTCGTAACTGTTTCCAAATCATTTATTTAAATATTAGTATCGTTTGAATATATATAATAAAATTTATACAAAACAGCCCGAGTTTTCGGCATGGCATAGGGTTTCCACTTGCAAAATGTGTTGTTCACATCACTGTTTCCTCCTTTATCTTAAAGGTGTTCCCATCCAACGGTTTGCTCTCGATCCAACGATTTGTGATACACTCGGGATTACCATGGAATAGTTTTTTATCGATCCAATCGTATGCGAACGGTGGTGCCCTCGGGATTACCATCGAATAGTTTTTTATCGATCCAATCGTATGCGAACGGTGGTGCCCTCGGGATTACTATCCATCGAATAGTTTTTTATCGATCCAATCGTATGCGAACGGTGGTGCCCTCGGGATTACTATCGATCAGGAAAAAATCAAATGATTTAATAATTTGCGAAACCCCACAGGTGGTGCCCTCGGGATTACTATCGATAGCAGGAAAAAATCAAATGATTTAATAATTTGGGAAACCCCATAGAGCCTGGAGCGCTGCGGGGCTTGAAATATTTGCCTTGATCTTGTCTACAACTGTGTGGGAATTGGGGAGTTTCAGGAGCAAGGGACCGGAATGGGAGATTTTCAGAACGAGAACGAGAACCAGGGTATGGGAATGGCTGTGGGAGAGATGCAGGATCATGAGAGTGACTGCTATAATATTTTCGAGGATACTGGGTATTATCATGCTTCCCCTCACATCTCATCCATTGAGGATTTATATGAAATACCGGTGGATGAATTTAGTTTGCTGGATGAAAGTAATGTGGAAGAGAAGAATGAATATGATAATCAGGTAGATGCATTTAGTTTGGTTGGGGACGGAGGTACTGTGCAAGAGAATACTGAAGATCCAATGGGGTATTCTTATGTTTCTCATGAGAGTGACAGCTATTATATATTGGAGCATAATGCATATTCTCGTGCTTCCTCTCACATCCCATCCACTGAGCCTCTCGATTTATATGAAATACCTGTAGATTTTCAGAACCAGAACGATAACCAGGGGATGGGAATGGCTGTGGAAGAGATGCAGGATCATGCGAGTGACTGCTATACTGTGCAAGAGAATGCTGAAGATCCAATGGGGTATTCTTACGTTTCTTCCACGCCGGACTCAGGTCAGAAGTGCGGAGTGCCACTGATATCGACTCCGTTAAGTCCCTCAGAGTCATATGTGGACAGTAATAAGGAACCAATAGCTAAGCGACCAAGAACAGTATGTTGCTATACTATTGAAGATGTAATCAAGAATCTCCAGAGAAGTTCCAGCGTTGGAAATTCAGCTTTGCTGAATATAAATTCAGCTGATCAGAAGCGGGATTCCATTAATCGCCTTTCAGTGAAGCCTCAGTCGGTGGCAGCGCGCAATCGTCAAAGGAAAATCAAGGGAAAAATCAGTTCCCTGGATAAACTTATTCCCTTAACCTCCAAGTTAGATACCTGTACAATGCTGGAGGAAGCGAGTAAGTATGTGAAAATTCTGCAGGCGCAACTGCGCGTTCTAGAGCTTGTGCCCTCATTTTTATCTCCGTCCAATGGTCTCGGCTCAGGTGCGGTTGGCAAAGGCAATGCCATGAACAGCGACGGGAACGTGGAAGAACAAAGAGGCAGTGACAATCTGTCTGATAAGGAGATGCTCCATGTACTGGTCACGTCCCGTGCATTTGAGAGAATACTCTTGAGTCAGGGGAAATGTTTCGGAACAGTAGAACAATACCAAATGGCAGCTGCTGCTGAAGGTTCTAATAATTCTCTTTCAAATTTCTCGTTCCATAAATAGTTCGTTCATGTTTTAGCATAATATTGCAGCAACGAATATATGATGGATAGGATAGGGTTTATTACTGAATAGTATTCCGTTGCTTAATAGGTTTGTTTAATAAAACGTTGGAGATCCAATTGCATTATGCATTTTGATTTGGGAAGGCCTGTCTTCTCACTTAGGTGTACGTGAACATGAACACTTTCAACTGATCATAGTAATGCTATTTCACGTAATGCTATTTCATAGTAATGTGATTTCACGTAATACTATTTCATCGTAATGCTATTTCATTTTTATTACAATGAGTTGAAGGTAGCCTTGTTTCTTTGTTAGATTAGGTTTAATTTTAAACATAACTTGCGTTGATGTAGATTTCTTTTTCTGATTGATATAGTGTTTTTTATTTCTCCCGGTATATTAACTGTTAATGTTTCTTAACCATAATGCATTGATGTAGATTTCTTTTGTGTGATTGATATATTGTTTTTTTTTCCCTTTATATTAACTGTTAATGTTTTTAAACCATAATACATATATTATGTGTTAATGTATTTTATCTTTAATTATTCATTTTTAATGTTTTTTAAGAATATGGTACAAAAGTTAACTGAAATATGGATTTTACAAAAAGTAATGTTAAACTCTTTTAATAAAAAGTTACTAGGGAAGTGATGAGTTATTAAAAAATAGTATTATTATAATTTGTTTTATCTAGTTTATAATTAAAACTAATTTTAAAAAATAGTGATAAATTTATTTAATTTCTAAATTTCTAATTTAACTATTACATTTAATAAATTTCCTTAAAATTTAAACATAATTTGTAGTTAATTTATCTTAAAAGTAGTGTGCTCATCACATAAATTAGAGCACTAAAAATTTGTTTTTGAAACTCAATTTTTTCATGGGATATGTTCTTATATAGTGAATTCAAGGATCTTGCACAAAATTTCACTAGTTTATCATAAAAGTTATATTAAGTAGCAATGTTTAGTTTAAATGATAATTTTTTTAGTTAGTAATTTTATTTTTGGATCAAATTACATATATTAGCTTTTCAAAATGGCATAGGATACAAAATTTGTCTTAAGATTCCTTACACTCTAATTCAGACCAGAATTTTTGAGGTTGGGAATTGGAGGATACCAAAAGGAATACTTGGCATACATTATTTTGGTGAGGCATAGAAGTCATGTCATGCTAATATTAACCAAAAAAGACCAAAATCTACATCATCAAATAGCTAAACCTTACCAGCTATTGCCTTGAAGGTGAAAGACACATTTTGTTCCCCTTAAAAACATACTAGGTCCTTCTTACCTTCCTAGTGTTCTATTGCCTATCATATGTTATCTTACAATATTTGTGTTATTATATTGTTTACCCTACAACCTTCCACACAATTCCTAAGCATTATAGCTAGGGTTGTAGGCTCTACTCCAGTAAGAGCATCCTCCTCGGAAGGTTAACTTTGCAATGAGAGCTTTCCACGTCTTCTTTATCCACTAGGTGGACATGTGACCACTAGGGCTGCATATTGTGAGGATGGTTCATGTATAACCCTAACCACTAAATAACTCTAATCACATGGTCATTGTATCCTTTGGTTGTTATACTCTTCTTCCAATAGCACATGTCTGCCTCTTTGTTCCATAGCATTTGGCATTCTGTAGAGAAAGAGGCATAGCATTTGGCATTTTGTAGAGGTTATGCAATGCAGACAAGTGACCTATGGAAAGCTTCTCTATTCCTTAGACTAGGGATTCCTAGAGGCAACCATTTCTTTTTAAATCGTTGTATTTAATTCCTTCATTTGTGAAGTGTGTCCCTAAATTTTTCCACTATTTATTTTCATTTTAGGGTTACTCATTGTATTCTTGTTTACATTTTCATGGGCAATGCTCCATCCCTATTTCCTAGAGGGAGCATAAGGGCATTGACCCTTTGAATACCATAACTTGAAATGTGGGAAGGACTTATAAGTTTGGGTGATCTAAATTAAAATTCCTTTCCTTATTAGTATTTATCACTACTCACTGTGTCATAAGGTGGAAACTCTCAAACTTTTCATAGTTTCCCAACTCATAGGTAAATTAATATTCCTTTCCTTCTTATGATTTTTCAGTGGTCACTATGTCATAAGGTGTAAACTGTTAAATTCTTCATCTTTTGTTTTCCTTTCTGTTTGGTATAGAAGATAATCATGCAAAATTGGCCCTATTTCTCAATCTAGGTTTTAGTCTTGACATAGTTTAGAGGGAGCGTGGAGGTTCTTCCAGCGATCCTCAACCACTTAATGTTAGCTACTACCCATTTGAAATTTTTTCTTTTAATTATTTTTCTAGTATGCCAAAACAAGTTTAATATTTTTCTTATTATGTTATGTTATTATGGAAATTACTATTAGTTCATTCCTAATGTCAATCCCCACTTTCCAAATGGAAGAGAGAATCCTAATGAGAGAGCTAGTATGATAGGTATGTCATTCGACTAGTTAAATCAAAAGTGTCTCTAGTATGTGTACCAGATACTATGGTCCCTCTCATAAGGATGGAGATTGTTTTGAGATTCCATACCAAACTTACAAAGCATATCTTCAACTTTGTACCAAGTATTATTAGAAAAATTCTTAGCCTAATAGCGCCAATGATGGGTTCTCATGAAACCTTTCTTAGAAAGAGTTTTCTCTGGCTACCTGACTTCATGTGTTACTTACAATTTATTAAGCTCTTAGAGATTATCCTATGGAGCTTATTTTAGTTATTCTCGGAAGGGATAAGTTTGTAAGGTTTGTTATCACAATATCTCAACAAAGTATTTAGGCTTGATATAGGTTGTTTCTTAATTTCATGTTTTATGGTAAATATTTTAATACTGGTGGTTCTAGCCATTGTAGCTAGAGGTTAATCCAACTTGGACCTTGGAACACATAGTCAACTTGTTAACATCAAACAATTTTCTCTTTTAATATGTAGATATCTCCCTCAAATGTTGTTGTATCTATTTTACCTATAGAGTTTGGTTTTCTTTTTGCCCAATACTAACCTTATCATTCCATCTCAGGTTTAATTGCAAAATTATTCGAAACTAAGAATTATATCCTCATATTTTTCCTATAGCTACTAAGAACTCAGTTGAGTTTATTTATTCTTTTTTAAACATGCTATGATAGCTTCTCATGTATTCATAGTTCACTCATGGATTAAGTGATTTAATTGTCTCGGAGAATAGGCTCCATTATCAAAATGAGCCTAGTCTAGAATTCCTAATACTACCCCCTACTTACTCATTTTAAAAACTATGGCTATCTTCCCCCAATTCCTAACACTACCACCTACTTACTCATTTAAAAAACTATGGCTATCTTTCCCTACCTCATATTAGGATATGAGGGCATGTTAACTTTGTCCAATTTTATAAATCTCTGCAAGATGGTTTTTCGAGATCTTAATACACCTAAACAACTATTTCAGGCTTCTAAATTGGATTTTGAACTTTCCAAAAACCACCAAGTTGACAATAAGAACACTTACTTTATTGGGATGGTTAGCCTAGTAGCTTGAGGTCCACATGTTGGGCCCTCGTCAAACTTAAGATCTATGAGGGTGTGACCTAATGAACTAGACTTTCATATGACCCACAAGGGACCAATCTCTCACATTGGTCTATTGTATGAATTTAGTACTTAAATATTCCTTATTAGATCTTCACTCAATACTAGCTCATCCACAAAAATATCCTATTCTAACTAGTGCTTACATTAACAAAGGACATGGAGAGAATCTAGCTCATAGCATTAAATTTATTTAGATAACCAAATCTAGAATAGATTTAGAGTAGTTAAATATCAAGTGATTACTTCTATCTCTACCTAAGAAATGAATGGATGTACTCTATTTAAATTTATCTTAGGCCACTACTAGTCCAATATATATATATATCCACAACTCTCCCAATCCCATCATTTTTCACGTGATAAATAAATTAAACAATATTTTACTATACATACTAACAAAGCTCCACATATCACCACGCAATTTTCTTTTCTTATAGGATAATAAAAATAAATAGTGGAATTCAATTCCCCTTTCGATTTACAATATCACTATTCCAAATCCCCATAAACTTACATCCCTACCATAGGTCCAAATTACATAAAACTGAGTTTCCTAGCTACAAGTAAATCTTATATTTAACTAACTTTGAAATGCAACAAACTCATAGAATGATGTAATCTAATAATAGTTAATTCAATTTGATTCACCATTAGGGATACATGGGAATTTCACACCTTTTCCACTCAACCTAGAACTCTCATTGGAGTTCACCCACAAGCTCTCCTTTCCACCAAACAACCCCCGCTTGATTCCCTTCTCAATTATTAAATACTTGTCTTTCACTATAAGGTTTCCTTCTAGCTAAGTCCCTCTTTTGTGGATATTCTTATCCACTTGCCTAGGTTTTTCACTAAAAGCCTAAGTTTCTCTCTCATAGTTCTTTTATACCTTTTTATGCTTAAGATATTTCTCCAACTAAGAAACATAATGGTCTTTGTTTATCATCCATTAATCTTATGTATAATTCTATTCTAGAATACTTATGATGAAATAATTATTAAATCTCATTTATTTATCTTTATCTTTCTATAGGTTGAGACCTCCCTTTTCCAGGTTTATGGTCTACCTCTTAAAATACTTAGGGACACTTCCTCTAGCAAAAGAATAACAACTTCTTCCCAAATTTGGAAGTATTCTTGGAAATACACTAGGTGTTCTAGGTTGAGACCTCAATGTCTCATTTTTGAAGACAATAGAGACCACTTCCTCTAGTAGAAGAATTAAACTTCTAGCAAGATTTGGAAGTGTTTTAGGAACTACAATAAGTGTTATAGTGTTAGTGTTCATCCTTAAACCATCACCAATTGATTCCTCAAGTTCTCTCACTTTGAACCATCATTTGAGAGATCACATTCAACTATTCTTTGTCATGCATTTTTGTCTTACAGCTTTCTTCTTGGACCCATATATACCCATTTAGATTCGGGGGGGTGGATGTTGCAAACCTAATCTGCTAAAGGTTAAGGTGTGGAATTTCAAGAGTCACTGAAGCCCGAGAGTCAGTGAAAGTAGATGGTCATGCACATTATGTAAATATATATATATAATTGTGAATATTAAATGAAACTCATGATTTATCTTATTTGGTTATTTATTTCATGTGTATGTTTAACATGATTTCTCTACTTTGCGATTATTTTTGAGTGTCACACTTCCTTCATGTGTTCAACCTAAAATACCTAAAAATTCCCACTATTTGGAAGTGAGGAAATTCTATAACATAATATTTTAACTTAAATATAACAATTTGGTTGCATAATCATAATTCAAACTAGATCATAACAATCATTTCCATAACTCTATTACAACATGCATTCACGAACTCCAATCTAAAAAAAACCATTGAAAGAAGTGAAACCTTTACAAGACTAAAATCATAAAATATATTTCCATGCTAATATTATACACCATATCTTCATGGACACTTGATTTCTCTCTTTTGCAAACTAACCTAAAGGTCAATATGTTAAAATAAACGTAATTTTTTTTTAAAGTAATGTATGACAATGTAGGTTCATAATATAATATTATCATTCTTTAATCACAATTGATCTCTTTAAACCTCTTTATTTACCTACCATGTCAAATTAAAGTTAAAAAAAAAAGATAAAGTCATTTTCCTCATTCTAATAGTCATAAATATAATGTTAAAAAAATAATGTCATTTTCCTCATTCTAGTCATCATAAATATAATGTTGTTAATATATAGTAATGAGAAAATAAAAACGTTTGAAAAATCTTTTTTTTTTGAAATTTATAAAACCATATATATATATATATATATATATATATATATATATATATAATATGAAAGGTATCTTAAGAAATCTTATGTATAAAATAAATTATTATTTTTTAACATCAATTAAAAAAATAATTTTTTTTTCTTAATTTATATTTTTTTATATATATTATTTAGTAGTTTAGTTATATATATTAAATGGCTAGTAAATTCAAATATGCATAAATTTATGATAAGAATCAAGACAATTATTTTAAGATACATGTCCCTAACATATATGGAGTACGAAGAAGCTAAAGTCCCTAAAATAGATGGCTTTGCACTATGGTTTACGTGGAACAAGCTATCCTCCCATAGAGGAATTGGGGGTATAGCTTGTTACATTAAGAAGAACATCTCCCCCCATGCTAGGATTTATAAAAATGACCCTTACAACCAATATAGTTGGATAGAGATTACTCACATTAATGATAAAAAGACCTACATAACAATGTGTTATTTTTGCCCCATCAATTCTAACTTCTATAAGAAAAGGAATCTAGATAAAAATAGTTGTTACAATGGTTTAGAGAATTATATTTTTAGCATAAGTAATGAAGGTAATGTCCTTTTAATGAGTGACTTTAATGCTCGAACTTCAAGTAACAAAGCTATAATTCTAACCCTAATCCTCTTTGGCTAGACAAATACCTTACTCTCTCCCTAGCTCATACAAAAGGAGCTCTGAAGACCTGGGGGAGAATTTGTTTGGGTCAGAGTTACTCAAGCTTAGTAGTACTAAGGACCTCATAATTTGCAACGGTCTAAAGAAGTGGCCCAATTCTAACCATATGACATGCATCCATGGGATTGGTACTAGCATGGTAGAATATGTTATTTCCCATCTCCCTTTATACAAAAAAATAATAAAATTTGACATTGTAAATGACCACCAGCCTCACTCTCATCATAGGCCTTACCATATAACTCTCAATTTTTTCATGCATAGAGATCCCATAGAAGATAATCCTTATAGCCAAAAGAACTTAATCTTTCATAGAAATAAAAACAGTCTCTTTCCAAATGAATTAAAGACTATCTTTCTTCCTTTATCTAGTATAGACAACATAGAAGACCTTTATCATAATTTTACTACAAGCCTCTCATATTCGATTAACAAGTTCTCAATTGAGGTTTCGAATAATAAAAGAAATAGCAAAACCAACCCATGGTATGACAAAGATTGTAAATGTGCGAGGAGAGAAATTAAGGAAGCTCTTGATGAATATCTTAAAATTGGCAAGATAAATATATACAAAGCCCTAACTAAAAGTAGAAAAGGTAGTATATTTGTAAAAGACAAGAGAATCTCTTACACCTATGTGAGGTAGCTCCTAAGAAATTGTGGAGGCATATTTTAACTAGAAGAGGTAAAGTTAATAATAAAATTGCTTTGCACGAATGGAATTCCTATCTTAAAAAACTTTATGAATATCCAAATGTCATGGATAACTTTCAAACCCTTCTCACAACGAAAGAAGTTTTATCATTAGAATACATTGATTTTGGGGTTAAACACTGCACAAATGGGAAAGATAAGGACATTGAAGGTTACGAGGCGAAAATCTTAAAAATTTGAGGTTGTGTCCTCATCCCCCACATCCACAAGCTTTTGGGTCAACTCGTCAAGAAAGGGTTCCCTAAACCATGGACTCAGAGCATTGTTATCCCTAATTCTAAAAGTAGGGATACAAATAACCTCTCTAATTATGAAACAATTATGATGAGCCATCTCTTAGCCAAATTATATGGTATTATTTTGGGAAAGAAGTTGAGCATATGGCTTGAAAGTGAAGGTAAGCACGCTAAAGGCCAACAAGGTTTTAGAAGGGAGCACTCAACAAAGGACCACCTCTATACATTAGAATCATTGTGGAGTAATGTCACAATGATAAATTCAATCTCTTTTGTTGCTTTGTGGACTTTATAAATGCTTTCCATACGGTTCCTAGAAACAACCTATGGAATAGATTAGAAGCGCTAAAGGTTCCTTTCAAGTTGAGAGTTGTCTCTATAAGGTTATATGAGAATGTAATTGCCAAGTTAAAGAAGGTTGCCCCCTCTCCCATATCCTATTTGGCATTTACATCGACAAGCTAGAAGTATGTTTTGAGGAAGGAGTTTGTGTTGTTAGGATCTTATCTCTGATAATAGCATGCTTCTTCTATATTATGATGATATTGTCATTCTGGAAAGGTGCCAATTTAATATTCACAAGCAACATAAACATCTTAACTATTTTTGCTCTCCCATGGGTATGACTCTTAACACTCATAAAAACAAAAGTAATGATTATCAAATCCAAGAAGGACAGTTAAGACTAATTTTATGTATTAGCTACTTATTAAAAATAATATTATCATTAAATAAACCAATACAAATTTGAATTACTGTCCATCTATGTAATACATCTAGTATAAGGCAATTCCTATTTCATGGCCTATTGAATACTTAATGCAGGGTGACATGCAGGCCATTTAAGTTTAGCCCTTTCAGGCACGCCCATCTTAAGAGAGGGAGGACGAAACTTAAATAACCTACACCCATTGTCAGACCTCATTAAGTATTCAATAGGCTATGAAATAGGAATTGCCCTAGTATACCCTCGTAC
Source organism: Pinus tabuliformis (assembly GCA_031772625.1). NCBI lineage: Eukaryota > Viridiplantae > Streptophyta > Pinopsida > Pinales > Pinaceae > Pinus > Pinus tabuliformis. Next base: position 1,499,968,195 of record CM062804.1, read on the forward strand.
CCAAAGTTCATAAATACAGGTGCGAAACACTTCGTACACAAGCATTTATGTCCAGAGATATATATTTAATAAGATCGAGTAATGTATCTGTAGCCCGCGTGATTCTGCTGATTCTGCTTTGCCCGTTAACTCACCTTTTTAAAGGTCAGTCTCAATTCAATAATTCGTAACTGTTTTCTAATCATTTAATAATTCGTAACTGTTTCTGAATCATTTATTTAAATATTAATATCGTTTGAATATATATAATAAAATTTATACAAAACAGCACGAGTTTTCGGCATGGTATAGGGTTTCCACTTTCAAAATGTGGTGTTCACATCACTGTTTCCTCCTTTATCTTAAAGGTGTTCCCATCCAAAGGTTTGCTCTCGATCCAACGATTTGTGATACCCTCGGGATTACCATCCAATAGTTTTTTTCGATCCAATCGTATGCGACCGGTGGTGACCTCGGGATTACTATCGATAGCAGGAAAAAATTCAAATGATTTAATAATTTGCGAAACCCCACAGAGCCTGGAGCGCTGCGGGGCTTGAAATATTTGCCTTGATCTTGTCTACAACTGTGTGGGAATTGGGGAGTTTCAGGAGCAAGGGACCGGAATGGGAGATTTTCAGAACGAGAACGAGAACCAGGGTATGGGAATGGCTGTGGGAGAGATGCAGGATCATGAGAGTGACTGCTATAATATTTTCGAGAATACTGGGTATTATCATGCTTCCCCTCACATCTCATCCATTGAGGATTTATGTGAAATACCCGTGGATGAATTTAGTTTGCTGGATGAAGGTACTGTGGAAGAGAAGAAGAAATATGATAATCAGGTAGATGCATTTAGTTTGGTTGGGGACGGAGGTACTGTGCAAGAGAATACTGAAAATCCAATGGGGTATTCTTATGTATCTCATGAGAGTGACAGCTATTATATATTCGACCATAATGCATATTCTCCTGCTTCCTCTCACATCTCATCCATTGAGCCTCTCGATTTATATGAAATACCTGTAGATTTTCAGAACCAGAACGATAACCAGGGGATGGGAATGGTTGTGGAAGAGATGCAAGATCATGACAGTGACTGCTATAATATTTTCGAGGATACTGGGTATTATCATGCTTCCCCTCACATCTCATCCATTGAGGATTTATATGAAATACCCGTGGATGAATTTAGTTTGCTGGACGGAGGTACTGTGGAAGAGATGAATGAATATGATAATCAGGTAGATGAATTTAGTTTGGTTGTGTTAAACTGTAATTTCAACGGCGCGGAGTTTTTTTTGGAAAACCGGCCTGGTCTCCCCGCACCACCATTCGCAGAAGGCGGTATCCGTGAAGGGAGACCCGACACAATCAGAAGGAGCCACGCGTCCCATGTACGAACACCCCAAAACCATTTTCCCCGGACGGTAACGAGCGTTTGGTTTGCCGGAGGAGGGTGTGCGAATTCCGTCAGATCGAGTTTGGAGGCTCAGATCGCCGCGAAGCTGCGCGGACTTTATCGACTGGGCCCGATGCGCTGTGGTGGCGACACGTGGCACCGGCCTACGTCAAATCAGTTTTTGCGTGCAGTGTTTGGTTTTTCCCGTTGACCGCAGAGAAGAAGAATTTATGGAATTTAATGCTGTTCGTAGTTTTTTTTGGTGAGGCCTTTAAATGAGATAATGGGCATACGTCCCACATCTTTAATAAGGTTATGGGCATGTTGTCGTATATGTTTTTACATATATGTTTTCACATATGTTGTAAGAAAATGTCTGCGTCTTGTAGTGGACAATGCTTGGTGTGGTGTGGCTGTGCGCGTTGTATTTTTTTTGGGTGTGGATTGTGCCCGTGTGGAAGTTGAAAAACCAGGGAATGGCATAAAACATGGATGGAGCCTGCGCACGATGTTTGTGTGGTATTTTTTTTATTATGTAGTTTTGTTTTTATGTGTATTGTGGCTGCGGCAGTGCACAATGGTGTGGGCTGTAGTTGACATTGTAGTATTGTCTCTGCGCACGATGTGTGCGAGATTTATATGCACAGCAGTGCAAGTGTAAAAAAAACTACAATAGGACTGTAATTTTTTTTTGTTCATGAAAATGTATTGAACGCACAGCAGTGCGAGAAGTTAAAGAAAACAGGGATGTAATGGTTTTGCTCGCCATTGTAAAACAGAGGAACAGCAAGAAATTTTGTAATACCCACAGCAGTGGAAGACGAGAACCTGTGAGAGAGAGACAGAGTTTCTCCGGTGAATCCCTCTCTGTGTTAAACTGTAATTTCAACGGCGCGGAGTTTTTTTTGGAAAACCGGCCTGGTCTCCCCGCACCACCATTCGCAGAAGGCGGTATCCGTGAAGGGAGACCCGACACAATCAGAAGGAGCCACGCGTCCCATGTACGAACACCCCAAAACCATTTTCCCCAGACGGTAACGAGCGTTTGGTTTGCCGGAGGAGGGTGTGCGAATTCCGTCAGATCGAGTTTGGAGGCTCAGATCGCCGCGAAGCTGCGCGGACTTTATCGACTGGGCCCGATGCGCTGTGGTGGCGACACGTGGCACCGGCCTACGTCAAATCAGTTTTTGCGTGCAGTGTTTGGTTTTTCCCGTTGACCGCAGAGAAGAAGAATTTATGGAATTTAATGCTGTTCGTAGTTTTTTTTTTGGTGAGGCCTTTAAATGAGATAATGGGCATACGTCCCACATCTTTAATAAGGTTATGGGCATGTTGTCGTATATGTTTTTACATATATGTTTTCACATATGTTGTAAGCTGATGTCTGCGTCTTGTAGTGGACAATGCTTGGTGTGGTGTGGCTGTGCGCACTGTATTTTTTTTTGGGTGTGGATTGTGCCCGCGTGGGAGTTGAAAAACCAGGGAATGGCATAAAACATGTATGGAGCCTGCGCACGATGTTTGTGTGGTATTTTTTTTTAATGTATGTTTTATATAAAACATTGTGACGAGCTTGTGTGCGGATGTAATTTTTGTGGTATATGAATAGAACGCACAGCTGTGCGAAAAGATATGAAACATGGATGTAATGGTTTTGCTCGCCACTATAAAACAGAGGTGCATTGTAATGGTGTTGATCCTGTGCACGTTTTTTTTTATGGAAATGTATTGTGATATATGCCTGGAGAATGCACAGCAGTGCAAGGGCTCAACTAGAATAGGACTGTAATTTTGTTTTGTTCATAGAACATGTATTGAACGCACAGCAGTGCGGAAAATGGAACAGGGGAGGCAATGTAATGTTTTGATTTAGTTTTTGAAGAACAGAGAGCTGTGTATGTAATTTCCACAGCAGTGGAAAATCTGTGAGAGCAACAGAGTTTATTTTGTTAATCCCTCTTTGCACAGAGGATGAAGTTTGTATCAGTGTTTTGTTTTAAATCAATAGAAGTTTTTTTTGTGTAATGGACTGTGTTCTGAGTTATTTTTTATTAAAGAGGTTCTCTGCAAATGATCCTGGACAAAGGAAACAGAGCATTGGCTCTGTGATGTCTGTTTGTATGGTTTTGGTATTTTCTCCCATTAAAAATACCCAACAGTGGTATCAGAGCTAGTCCAGGCTCTTTGATGGTGACAGAGCAGGTTCATGCTCTTTGAAGACTCAAAGAAGCTGAAGGAAGGTGTGGTTGCAGCAGTCAAACTTGTCCAGCAGTGAAGGCTCTCCAGCAGTGTGAAGCCTCAGCCAAAGGGATTCAGGTATTCCTCAAAGTTTTTGAGTTACTGTTATAGAGACAGTCAGTTGTTTTAAAAAAACACAGTCAAGTATTTTGGAGTATAGTTAAGAATGGCAAGGTCAAAGAAGAAAGCCTCCAAGCCTGTTAAAAATGTGTCTCCCTCCTCTACTAAACTAGAAGGGAATCTATTTGAAAGCATTGTATTTGAGGTTCCAAAGTTTGATGGAAACTTTGATGTATGGGAAATAATGATGAGGGCTTTCCTAATGTCTGAGGGCATTGAAGTCTGGGAGTCAGTGATTGATGACAGCCAGATGGATAAAGAATCCATGGAGTATGATGCACAAGCAGCAAAACTAATCTTGGATGGACTCCCTGATTCAGTGAAGAAGAATCTTGGAAAATACACATCAGCAAAGGATATTTGGGACAGACTACATGACCTTCATGCAAAGGGAGCACTGACCATGACAATGGGTCAAGATGAACCCATAATAGAAGCTGAGAATGAGAAGCTTGACCTCATCAAGCTTCAAGTAAAAGAAAGGGATGAAGAGCTTGCCAAGCTTAAGAAGGAACTTGAAGAAAGCAAGAGGGAACATTATGAAGAAGTCATATCCATGACAAATCAGCTGAATGAAGCAAGGAAGCAGGTAGATGCCTTGTCAAGTCAACTTGAACAAAGGCACATGAGGGTGAACAAACTTGTGGAAGAGATTGGACAATATAAGGTAGAGGTATCCTCCCTTAAGTCCGAACTACAAGAAGCCAGGAAGCAGGCACAAGGAGCTGAAAAGAAAATGAAGAGCAGTCAAGCAAAAGATGAAGAAATCTCCAAAATGAAGACTGATATTATCTCCTTCAAAGTAGTAGCAGCTGAAGCTACTCGTAGCAAGGAAGAAACTGAGGAACAACTAACAAAGAAAAATAATGTATGTGAAAAGTTGGAAGAAGAGATTGTCCTCCTCAGGAAGAAGGTTGAAGGGATGAACAAGATCATGAAGAGCTCTCAAGCTTTGGATGACATGCTCAGCTATCACAGATCTCCATATGATAAATCAGGACTTGGGTATGTAGGTGAACCCTCAAACAAGGATGAAGATGCTTTAAGCAAGGGAGATGTGAAGAAGCCAGAAAGAGATGGTGATGCTCCTAGTTCCAGCAAAGGCAAGGAGAAAAATGAAGGCTGCAATAAAAGAAATCCTGCTCCAAGTGGAAAACCAGCTCCAAGAAGAAATGTAGCTGATGTCAAAGAGGCAAGATGCAACGGTTATCATCAAAGGATCTCAAGGCAGCAAGGGTTCAGAAGTACATCAATGAAACCTCCATCTCCCAGGTACCAAAGTTCATTTTATGGTTATTGTTATGCTTGTTCAAACTTTGGTCATATGGCAAAAGACTGTAGAGCATTTCATGGAGATAGATGTTGTGGTCCCCGACAATCTCCAAGAAATAATTTCACAAGTAGAAATCATGAATTCTTATTCATGAATAAAGTTGAATGTTTCAAGTGTCATAACATTGGGCATATGGCACGGGATTGTAACTTAAGATGGGCTACTATGCAAGCTAGACCCACACAAAAGAAGAAAGTTACACAAGTATGGAGAAGAAAGGAAATGCAACCTGAAAGCCCCTTTAACTCCCCAACTGATCTAAATTTATTTTGAGAAGAGTCTGCCAAAAGAAGACAAGCATACACTAAAGGGGAGCTTGTAAATTTGTTTGCTGAACTGTATTAACAATCACCTTTTGATGAAGACCTTTTTATAAAGGAAAAATATGAAGTTAAATCTGCCATAAGAGCAGAGAAGAAAAGGAGGCAGCGCTCAAATGTGAAGTGCAGCAGCGCAATAAGAAGTATGCAAAGCAAGAAGAACCTCACAGCAGTGGGAAGACAGAATACAAAACAGCAGTTTGGAATTTTTTTATGGAGCACATGCAAAGAAATGCATAAAGAAAAACAAGGACAGCAGAATTTTAATGCACATGGGTGAATGAATATGTGAGGCAGCAGAAAATTGAAAGGGATTGCACAGCAGTGCATTGTGTAAAAAAAAATGAAGACTAAGATTGTGTGAAGCAAGGGTGTAAAAAGGAACAGGGGCAGCCCGTGCTAACAGGAGTTAGTGTATGGGCACACAGCAGTATGATGAAACAAAAGGCAGCCATAGTGCAAATTGCAGCAGCAACACAACAGCAAGTGTATGGACAGCAGCAGCTTGAAGAAAAGTTTTCCCATCGTGAAGAAGAAGAAGTATACAGCAAGGCAAATAAGAAAATGCAGCAGCATGAAGCTTTGTTGAAGAAATGTGTTTTTACACAGCAATGCAAATGTGAAAAATGCAGCAGCAAGAAGTTATGGACAGCAGCACAGGTAAAAGAATTTTTTTTACAGCAGTAAATGTAAGTGCAGTGAGTGTGTTGTTTGCATATGAAATGCAAGTAAGACACAGCAAAAGTATGATTGTAATTAATGAAGGGGAGCACGCAGCAGCGCGAAGAAAAGCTTTCCCATGGTGAAGAAGGGAAGCACGCATTAGTGCACAAGTAAAAAAAATTCTCACACAACAGTGTGAATGTGAGAAAGGAAAGGCACAGCAACGCACATGTGATTTTTTTATTGACACACAGCAATGCAGAGTTTGTAAAGAAATGTAAGAGCAGTGCACGTGTAAACGCAGTAGCGTGGAGCAGACACAGCAGTGTGGGGTAGACACAGTAAAGAAGATGGCACAACAGTGCAGCAGAGAATATGCAGCAGCATAAAAGAAAATTGTAATGAGTTTGCACACACAGCAGTGCAATGGTTGTTTGTTTTGGAACTGCATTTGAGGCAGTCATTTGGTGAAACCCTCTATCAAGAGGATGATGCTTTTCAGCATAGTCATTAGTGAATCCCTCTGTTAAGAGGAAAATGTTTTTACAACAGGTGAATCCCTCTGTCATGAGGAAGGTGCTCTTAAGCACAGTCACATGGTGAATCCCTCTGTCATGAGGAAGGTGCTCTTCAGCACATTGTTATGGTGAAACCCCCTGTCATGAGGAAGGTGCTCTTAAGCACAGTTTCAGGTTAATCCCTCTATTAAGAGGAAGACAACTTTGCTTGTTTGTGAACTGCATCAGAAGCAGTTGGTGAATCCCTCTATGTGAGGATGATATCTTTGTAACAGCAGTACTGAGGAATCCCTCTACGAGAGGAAGTGTTTGGGTATGTCCTAATGCCCAGCAGTTGAAATTAAAGGGGAGTGTTAAACTGTAATTTCAACGGCGCGGAGTTTTTTTTGGAAAACCGGCCTGGTCTCCCCGCACCACCATTCGCAGAAGGCGGTATCCGTGAAGGGAGACCCGACACAATCAGAAGGAGCCACGCGTCCCATGTACGAACACCCCAAAACCATTTTCCCCGGACGGTAACGAGCGTTTGGTTTGCCGGAGGAGGGTGTGCGAATTCCGTCAGATCGAGTTTGGAGGCTCAGATCGCCGCGAAGCTGCGCGGACTTTATCGACTGGGCCCGATGCGCTGTGGTGGCGACACGTGGCACCGGCCTACGTCAAATCAGTTTTTGCGTGCAGTGTTTGGTTTTTCCCGTTGACCGCAGAGAAGAAGAATTTATGGAATTTAATGCTGTTCGTAGTTTTTTTTTTGGTGAGGCCTTTAAATGAGATAATGGGCATACGTCCCACATCTTTAATAAGGTTATGGGCATGTTGTCGTATATGTTTTTACATATATGTTTTCACATATGTTGTAAGCTGATGTCTGCGTCTTGTAGTGGACAATGCTTGGTGTGGTGTGGCTGTGCGCACTGTATTTTTTTTGGGTGTGGATTGTGCCCGCGTGGGAGTTGAAAAACCAGGGAATGGCATAAAACATGTATGGAGCCTGCGCACGATGTTTGTGTGGTATTTTTTTTTAATGTATGTTTTATATAAAACATTGTGACGAGCTTGTGTGCGGATGTAATTTTTGTGGTATATGAATAGAACGCACAGCTGTGCGAAAAGATATGAAACATGGATGTAATGGTTTTGCTCGCCACTGTAAAACAGAGGTGCATTGTAATGGTGTTGATCCTGTGCACGTTTTTTTTTATGGAAATGTATTGTGATATATGCCTGGAGAATGCACAGCAGTGCAAGGGCTCAACTAGAATAGGACTGTAATTTTGTTTTGTTCATAGAACATGTATTGAACGCACAGCAGTGCGGAAAATGGAACAGGGGAGGCAATGTAATGTTTTGATTTAGTTTTTGAAGAACAGAGAGCTGTGTATGTAATTTCCACAGCAGTGGAAAATCTGTGAGAGCAACAGAGTTTATTTTGTTAATCCCTCTTTGCACAGAGGATGAAGTTTGTATCAGTGTTTTGTTTTAAATCAATAGAAGTTTTTTTTGTGTAATGGACTGTGTTCTGAGTTATTTTTTATTAAAGAGGTTCTCTGCAAATGATCCTGGACAAAGGAAACAGAGCATTGGCTCTGTGATGTCTGTTTGTATGGTTTTGGTATTTTCTCCCATTAAAAATACCCAACAGGTTGGGGACGGAGGTACTGTGCAAGAGAATGCTGAAGATCCAATGGGGTATTCTTACGTTTCTTCCACGCCGGACTCAGGCCGGAAGTGCGAAGTGCCACTGATATCGACTCCGTTAAGTCCCTCAGAGTCATATGTGGACAGTAATAAGGAACCAATAGCTAAGCGACCAAGAACAGTATGTTGCTATACTATTGAAGATGTAATCAAGAATCTCCCGAGAAGTTCCAGCGTTGGAAATCAGAAGATCTTTCAAGTGGCTACTGGATTTCAGTCTGGTTTCAGCTTATCATCTCCCAAACTTTCCGTCTCCTCCCTATCACCTTTGCTGAATATAAATCCAGCTGATCAGAAGCGGGATTCCATTAATCGCCTTTCAGTGAAGCCTCAGACGGTGGCAGCGCGCCATCGTCAAAGGAAAATCGAGGGAAAAATCAGTTCCCTGGAGAAACTTATTCCCTTAACATCCAAGTTAGATACCGGTACAATACTGCAGGAAGCGAGTAAATATGTGAAAATTCTGCAGGCGCAACTGCGCGTTCTAGAGCTTGTGCCCTCATTTTTATCTCCGTCCAATGGTCTCGGCTCAGGTGCGGTTGGCAAAGGCAATGCCATGAACAGCGACGGGAACGTCGAACAACAAAGAGGCAGTGACAATCTGTCGGATAAGGAGATGCTCCATGTACTGGTCACGTCCCGTGCATTTCAGAGAATACTCTTGAGTCAGGGGAAATGTTTAGGAACAGTAGAACAATACCAAATGGCAGCTGCTGCGGAAGGTTCTAATAATTCTCTTTCAAATTCCTCGTTCCATAAATAGTTCGTACATGTTTTCGCATAATATTGCAGCAACGAATATATGATGGATAGGATCGGGTTTATTACTCAATAGTATTCCGTTGCTTAATACGTTTGTTTAATAAAACGTTGGAGATCCAATTGCATTATGCATTTTGATTTGGTAAGGCCTGTCTTCTCACTTAGGTGTACGTGAACATGAACACTTTCAACTGATCATAGTAATGCTATTTCATAGTAATGTTATTTCACTTAATGCTATTTCATTTTTATTACAATGAGCCGAAGATAGCCTTGTTTCTTTGTTAGATTAGGTTTAATTTTAAACATAACTTGCATTGATGTAGATTTCTTTTTCTGATTGATATAGTGTTTTTTATTTCTCCATTAACTGTTAATGTTTCTTAACCATAATGCATTGATGTAGATTTCTTTTGTGTGATTGATATAGTGTTTTTTTTTCCTTGTATATTAACTATTAATGTTTTTTAACCATAATACATATATTATCTGTTAATGTATTTTATCATGAATTATTTATTTTTAATGTTTTTTAAGAATATGATACAAAAGCTAACTGGAATATGGATTTTACAAAAAGTAATGTTAAACTGGTTTAATAAAAAGTTACTAGGGAAGTGATGAGTTATTAAAAAATAGTATTATTATAATTTGTTTTATCTAGTTTATAATTAAAACTAATTTTAAAAAATAGTGATAAATTTATTTAATTTATAAATTTCTAATTTAACTATTACATTTAATAAATTTCCTTAAAATTTAAACATAATTTGTAGTTAATTTAACTTAAAAGTAATGTGCTCATCACATAAATTAGAGCACTAAAAATTTGTTTCTCAAACTCAATTTTTTCATGGGATATGTTCTTATATAGTGAATTCAAAGGATCTTGCACAAAATTTCACTAGTTTATCATAAAAGCTATATTAAGTAGCAATGTTTAGTTTAAATGATAATTTTTTTAGTTAGTAATTTTATTTTTGGATCAAATTACATCTATTAGCTTTTCAAAATGGCATAGCATACAAAATTTGTCTTAAGAGTCCTTACACTCTAATTCAGACAGAATTTTTGAGGTTGGGAATTGGAGGATACCAAAAGGAATATTTGGCATACATTATTTTGGTGAGTCATAGAAGTCATGTCATGCTAATATTAACCAAAAAAGACCAAAATCTACATCATCAAATAACTAAACCTTACCAGCTATTGCCTTGAAGGTGAAAGACACATTTTGTTCCCCTTAAAAACATACTAGGTCCTTCTTACCTTCCTAGTGTTCTATTGCCTATCATATGTTATCTTACAATTTTGTGTTATTATATTGTTTACCCTACAACCTTCCACACAATTCCTAAGCCTTATAGCTAGGGTTGTAGGCTCTACTCCAGTAAGAGCATCCTCCTTGGAAGGTTAACTTTGCAATGACAGTTTTCCATGTTTTCTTTATCCAGTGGATGGACATGTGACCACTAGGGTTGCATTTGGACTAAGAAGATGGAAATGTGCATATCTTGAGGATGGTTCATGTATAACCCTAACCACTAAATAACCCTAATCACATGGTCATTGTATCGTTTGGTTGTTATACTCTTCTTCCAATAGCACATGTCTGCCTCTTTGTTCCATAGCATTTGGCATTCTGTAGAGGTTATGCAATGCAGACAAGTGACCTATGCAAAGCTTCTCTATTCCTTAGACTAGGGATTCCTAGAGGCAACCATTTCTTTTTAAATATTTGTATTTAATTCCTTCATTTGTGAAGTGTTTCCCTAAATTTTTCCACTATTTATTTTCATTTTAGGGTTACTCATTGTATTCTTGTTTACATTTTCATGGGCAACGCTCCATCCCTATTTCGTAGAGGGAGCATAAGGGCATTGACCCTTTGAATACCATAACTTGAAATGTGGGAAGGACTTATAAGTTTGGGTGATCTAAATTAAAATTCCTTTCCTTATTAATATTTATCACTACTCACTGTGTCATAAGGTGGAAACTCTCAAACTTTAAATAGTTTCCCAACTCATAGGTAAATTAATATTCCTTTCCTTCTTATGATTTTTCAGTGGTCACTATGTCATAAGGTGTAAAGTGTTAAACTCTTCATCTTTTGTTTTCCTTTCTATTTGGTATAGAAGATAATGATGCAAAACTGGCCCTATTTCTCAATCTAGGTTTTAGTCTTCACATAGTTTAGAGGGAGCGTGGAGGTTCTTCGAGTGATCCTCAACCACTTAATGTTAGCTACTACCCATTTGGAATTTTTTCTTTTAATTATTTTTCTAGTATGCCAAAACAAGTTTAATATTTTTCTTATTATGTTATGTTATTAGGGAAATTACTATTAACTCATTCCTAATGTCAATACCCACTTTCCAAATGGAAGAGAGAATCCTAATGAGAGAGCTAGTATGGTAGGTATGTCATTAGACTAGTTAAATAAAAAGTGTCTCTAGTATGTGTACCAGATACTATGGTCCCTCTCATAAGGATGGAGATTGTTTTGAGATTCCAGACCAAACTTACAAAGTATATCTTCAACTTTGTACCAAGTATTATTAGAAAAATTCTTAGCCTAATAGCGCCAATGGGTTCTGATGAAACCTTTCTTAGAAAGAGTTTTCTCTCGCTACCTAACTTCATGTGTTTCTTGCAATTTATTAAGCTCTTAGAGATTATCCTATGGAGCTTATTTTAGTTATTCTGGGAAGGGATAAGTTTGTAAGGTTTGTTATTACAATATCTCAACAAAGTATTTAGGCTTGATATACGTTGTTTCTTAATTTCATGTTTTATGGTAAATATTTTAATACTGATGGTTCTAGCCATTGTAGCTAGAGGTTAATCCAACTTGGACCTTGTAACCCATAGTCAACTTGTTAACATCAAACAATTTTCTCTTTTAATATCTAGATATCTCCCTCAAATGTTGTTGTATCTATTTTACCTATAGAGTTTGGTTTTCTTCTTGCCCAATACTAACCTTATCATTCCATCTCAGGTTTAATTGCAAAATTATTTGAAACTAAGAATTATATCCTCATATTTTTCCTATAGCTACTGAGAACTCAGTTGAGTTTATTTATTCTTTTTTAAACATGCTATGATAGCTTCTCATGTATTCATAGTTCACTCATGGATTAAGTGATTTAATTGTCTCGGAGAATAGGCTCCATTATCAAAATGAGCCTAGTCTAGAATTCCTAATACTATCCCCTACTTACTCATTTAAAAAACTATGGCTATCTTCCCCGAATTCCTAACACTACCACCTACTTACTCATTTAAAAAACTATGGCTATCTTCCCCTACCTCGTATTAGGATATGAGGGCATGTTAACTTTGTCCAATTTTATAAATCTCTGCAAGATGGTTTTTCTAGATCTTAATACACCTAAACAACTATTTAAAGCTTCTAAATTGGATTTTGAACTTTCCAAAAACCACGAAGTTGACAATAAGAACACTTACTTTATTGGGATGGTTAGCCTAGTAGCTTGAGGTCCACATGTTGGGCCCTCTTCAAACTTACTATCTATGAGGGTCTAACCTAATGAACTAGACTTTCATATGACCCACAATGGACCAATTTCTCACATTGGTCGATTGTATGAATTTAGTACTTAAATATTCCTTATTACATCTTGACTCAATACTAGCTCATCCACAAAAATATCCTATTCTAACTAGTGCTTACATTAACAAAGGACATGGAGAGCATCTAGCTCATAGCATTAAATTTATTTAGATAACCACATCTAGAATAGATTTAGAGTAGTTCAATATCAAGTGATTACTTCTACCTCCAGTACCTAAGAAATAAATGGATACTCTATTTAAATTTATCTTAGGCCACTACTAGTCCAACATCTCTCTCTCTCTCTCTCTCTCTCTCTCTCTCTCTCTCTCTCTCTCTCTCTCTCTCTCTCTATATATATATATATATATATATATATATATATATATATATATATATATATATATATATATATATCCACAACTCTCCCAATCCCATCATTTTTCACATGATAAATAAATTAAACAATATTTTACTATACATACTAACAAAGCTCCACATATCACCACACAGTTTTCTTTTCTTATAGGATAATAAAAATAAATACATGAATTCAATTCCCATTTCAATTTACAATATCACTATCCCAAATCCCCATAAACTTACATCCCTACCATAGGTGCAAATTACATAAAACTGAGTTTCCTTGCTACAAGTAAATCTTATATTTAAGTAACTGTAAATGCAGCAAACTCATAGAATGATGTAATCTAATAATAGTTAATTCAATTTGATTCACCATTAGGGATACATGGGAATTTCACACCTTTTCCACTCAACCTAGAACTCTCATTGGAGTTCACCCACAAGCTCTCCTTTCCACCAAACAACCCCCGCTTGATTCCCTTCTCAATTATTAAATACTTGTCTTTCACTATAAGGTTTCCTTCTAGCTAAGTCCCTCTTTTGTGGATATTCTTATCCACTTGCCTAGGTTTTTCACTAAAAGCCTAAGTTTCTCTCTCATAGTTCTTTTATACCTTTTTATGCTTAAGATATTTCTCCAACTAAGAAACATAATGGTCTTTGTTTATCATCCATTAATCTTATGTATAATTCTATTCTAGAATACTTATGATGAAATAATTATGAAATCTCATTTATCAATCAGATTTTATCTTTCTTTTATTTTGGCAAGAAAGGTGCCTCACTACCAAGTACATACATCTCATCTATTTATTTATTAATAAATAATTAATTTACATAATTGATTCAATAATATTCTTTGACTTTTTTGTAATTATTCTTCAAATAACTAGGGCTAGTAGCTTGAGATGAGAAGAGTACCTTTTGTGACTTCAACCCAACACACAAACTTAGACCACCTTACTAATTTTCCAAATAACAAGATATAACTTTCACTCCTAAAGAAATAACGAGGAATGTCAAGAATTAAGACCATAGAAAAGTGTTCTCCAACCCACAAAAACATAGTATTGAAATTGCATAGAAAAGAAGAGGAACTAAGAGAGAGAGAGACCTTACTAAGAGCAATAGATGGACGAACTCACACTTTCTAGAAATTCACTCACAACTCTCCATCTTGCAAGGGTCACTAGAGAGAACCATACACTATACACTAGGGTACCATGGTGTTATGGGAAGACCATTAAGCAAATACCATGTGAAACTCTATCTTAGGGGAAGAATAGTAACCAAATACCATCCCAAACTTGAGAATCTCATTGGCACTTATCCCTCCTTACCTTGGGCAGAAGACCCAAAGAGCAGCCATAACACTTGACCCTAACACCTCCAACCTCCCCATAACTCTAATTCATTTCCTAAGCTAGCAAAGTGGACCGAAACTCCAAACAAAAGATATAATTAATCATAAGGCGTCACATTTGATGGTAGGGGTTTCACTTAAAGGCTTAGTAATTAGGAGCTCCTAAAAGGGACACTCCCCAATAGCATCACTTGGGACACTTGTACCCCCATATGATCACCCCACACGGGAATTCCATTTAGTTATCACATATTTAGAGAATTAGATTCCAAAAATCATTTAATTATAAAACAATTTCTTCAATAGATTTAACTCCTTATGATATTTGGTTGACAAGTGATCTATATTGATTCTTGATAATAATATTTTTACTATAACTATAATTATATATAACTAATGATTTCTTTAATATTATAATTATCCAAATAAATTATCATTATTTTTATTTATATGATAAAAAATGCATAAATGTGTATATGTGAGTTTTTCATGTTTACATATAGAATATTTGTATTTCTAATTATATGTTTACTAATTAAACTTAATGATCTATTTAATAATTAAATTCTACATATATTTATTTTTTTAAATATGGTAAATATTGCAACTCCTTCTACAAATGAGTGTAAATGTATATGTTAAATATTTTAGGTAAGTCTTTCACTACCGAGATCCAAAATTTCAATCTCCTTACAGAGGCATAAGATAGCATAATGTTCAAAAAAATCAAAAGGATTATACATATATTGAAAAATGCTTTAGATTAGCCATGGCGATAGAGTATGACACTAGAAAATCAAATAAGCATTAGCATAGGATAAAGTTATGCAAATTCATCAAAGTACATAGTTGCAATTTAAATAGGGTCCTCTTTATCATTGGGGGTGCTACCTACTAAGCTAGGGATACCAAGGTCTTCCTCTATGTAGTCAAGGTGCTAATATAGGTCCCTTATAGAATGATACAAATGAAAGATAATTTTGAGGAAGACATAACTCTTGACACAAAATTTTGATATGAGGGAAATGTTTTGTGAATATTCCCAAGAAATGTCTCACTATTTCAGAAAGAGGTACTATACACCCTTAAAAAGTTGAACCTTTGGAAGTCATAAATTTTAACTTATATAAGAGAATGTGGAAACCAAAAATAAAACAAGGAAAATTTTAATTAAGAGATTGAGATGATGAGCTGGTGATTTTGGGGTGAAGTCCAAAATCCTAAAAAAATTAGGGAGAAAGCTATAGGAAAAATAAGAGATGAAAATAGTTGATAACAAGTTGCACTTTTGGAGGGCATAACTCCTAAGCCAAGTATTGGAATTGAGAAAATGAAAAACCAATGGAAAGGTATTGATGTGAAGGTTATCTAGTGCCCCTCATAATTTGGATATGGGCACTAATTTGGAAAATAATTTTCCCCTTCTAGCTACAAGAGTATAACACCATCATAAAGAGTTGTAACATGGCTAGAATCATTGAAGCTTGGGTTGAGTTGAGTACTATGGATAATGAAAATGTGATAGCCACTTATATAAAGTGCCTCAAAGAAAACACTAGTTTAGATTATGATACGAATGTGACTAAAAAATGCTAATACAACTATGATGGAAATAGTAAAACAAGATACACATGGATGGTGAAAGAATGAGAATAATGAGGAAAAACTATAGAATGAGACAACCATGTTATAGATTTTCCCATATGCAATAAATTTAGTGAGAAAACCTTTTTAACTTGCCCTTTACTAATTTTCCATGAATTATTAAACACGATGCATGAATTTATATGTTATATATATACGTGTGTATGCTTTCTATGTATGGATGAATGTGATGTATGCATGCATGCTTAATGATTTCATGATGATTGAAAACAATTTTTTTTATAGTTATTTTGATTCACAAAGACTATTCTATATATATTTGTAATACTTATTGTCCACTGGATAAAGTGAGAAGAGTTGTGGTGGATTTCATAGAGGTACCTTATGTAGGTTATATACAAATGGATCCATGGGTGTCGTAATACCATGCGGAAATACCATGGGTGAATGGATACCATGGGTGGATGTCACTAACAACCATGGGTGGATGCCACTTAGAATACCATAGGTAAATTCGAGGGTTGGATGAATACCATGGGATGATGCCATTTTCTATTTGGATCATTCCTCCCTCATTAAGAAGAAATGGCCCCCATTGCATGAAGTTTCCTTGTGTGAAGCCTTTGTTGAATATGAGGAACCACTGAAGAGAATGGTTTTATGTGGTTAAATCATAACCATGATAAACGAATATCTAAGGATAGACATACCATGTAATGCTTGTGACCAACTCTTATAGTGATAATGTGCAGCCTAGAAAATGGACTTCAATGAACTCTGGGTTTCAGATGACCCATAACCATGATAAACGAAGGTCCAAGGATAGAGATATTATGTAATGATTGTGACCAATTGTGACACTCACTATGTACGACCTAGCAAATGGACTTCGGTGAAGTGTGGGTTTGTGGATGGCCCATAACCATGACAAACAAAGATTCGAGGATAGAGATACCTTGTAATGCTTGTTACCAACTTTGATACTAATAGTGTACGACCTAGCAAATGGACTTCGATTGTAAGGATTTTGTGTGGTTTACCCATAACAATGATGTTGGTTGTTGATGAAGTAGTAGGTGCCTACATAGCCTAGTGTGCAAGGGCACGCCTATAAAGAACCCAAGATGATTGTTGCTATGTTGAAACTAATGAATCTGAAGGAGGTGCCTGCTAAAGTCAAGTGGGAGGGCAAGTCTCCAAAGGGAATCTGCTACAATGTTGGAAATAAATTAGTTAATATAACTCAGAAAATTTATTATAACTTGTTTTTGGAAACATAAGGATGATTTTTCATCTTCGCATGTGTTGGAGATCCTTACGTGGACACTCTAGAATCTCATATTCGTGTTGCAACTCTTCGGTCGTCAAAAAATATCTAAAAAAATAGTTATTTAAAATCAGTGATATCTCCCACATCCTCACTCCGACTAGACTCGATTTTTTTAAAATTGCATGATTTTACAAGAGGAGCTCAGATCTGTAATGATTGTTATGAAATTATGCATAAAATGGAAAAAAATAATAGGAGAGTAGCCATTCATTAGTTTTCATTAGAAACAATTCTACAACATAGCTGATTTTAAATCACCGATATCTCCCTCATCTCGACTTCAATTCGGCCAATTTTTTTTTTGAATGTGAGTATTTTTTTCCAGTGAATCAAGACATGTTATTCGTTTTTGTAAATTGTTTGCCAAAAATTTCAGATCTGATCTATAAACTTGCCACCCAAAAGCATTCATGAAAAAAAAATGAAAAAAGAAAAATTCTTCCCGCTTGGCCCAAGAAAATGCTCTGTGGAGGACGTAGAACATGCCTAAAGTTTGTTCAATATTTATAAAAAATTGAAACTGAAATATACATCAAACCCTCATCCCCATGGAATCATAACCTGCTGTGATACCTGCTGTGATACCAATTGTGGATGAATAACATGGTTTCATGTCATTTTCTATTTGGATCAGTAAGGAAACAAGAGATCGGGATGATCAAGCTCTTAGGACTATCGAGGAAAATTTGGAGGATCTTCTCGATGAGCATGGTAGAGGATTCATATCATATGAGGCAAAATATCATCTCACTTACTTAGAGACTCAAAGATCTAAGATTCTTAAAGACCACGAAGAATGTTGGTGACTTAGGAGTCGAGCAATTTGGTTAAAGGATGGTGATGACAATACCAAATTTTTTCATAATTTTGTAAAGGGAGAAAGGCAAGTAATGCTCTTTGGAACATGCCCACTGAGGATGGTCATCTTTACTCATCCTTTCACCAGCTTGCCCATCTCGTCAATTCACACTTCCAACAATTGTTCAAGGTCCCCCATGGGGTATCCATTGAAAAAATAGTATGGATAGTTCGGCTATTCCCTCGACTTGTTGACCATGAAGACAATTGAATTATATATGTCTTTCTTCGACATCGTTCGACAAGATCTTTGCAATGTGGTGGAGGAATGCAAAATTATTGGTTGTATGTACGAGGCTATCAACTCCACCTTTATAGCTCCCATCCCCAAAGTAGATTTCCCCAGTTATTTTATTGATTTTTGGCCCATCTCCCTCTCTAACTACCTCTACAAAATTATTGCGAAGATTATTTCCAATCACCTTAAGCCCATCCCATGCTCTCCATGATGCTAATTCATGCTTCTTTGCTAACCACTCCACAGTGAAGCCAACTTTTTCATTTACATCGGAGGAATTGTAGCAATACCTTCATGATTCTTCCTTGCCCCAATGAAATTTCCCATGCATCTAGTTGAACTAAACTCTCATGTAGTGGTCCTTGTAGGAATTTACGGGGTAAGTTCCTCAGACAGAACACCAAAGACACCACTCACAAACAGATTATAGATCAATACACCAGTACTTTTGACGTGGTTGAAACCCTCAAAGAGGGAAAGAGTCCACGGCCTGAGCTAACGCGGCCAGTTCAGGCAATTTATTAATAAAAGAATGAAAATTTACATATGCTTCTCTCATAGATGGATTACCCTACAAATGACCCTCCATGCTCTTTAAATAGAGATCATGGACTAATCGGGTGTTAAGCCATGGATCAAGTGTTGGTAATACCGAGGAGAGAATGAACCATCGGATCACTACATATCGTGACCGTCGGGTTGTAAGTTACAAAATGTACATAGTAAAGAAACACACTTTACCTAACTCTATACCTAACTCTATACTAGACCAAGTTGTACTTAACTATTTCCTATGTGTCGGAATATCCTAACACCCCCCCTTAAGAACAACTTGGGATAGGATTGAAGGATTTACAAATATGACACAATAGGAGAAGGAAGGAGGCACTAGAGCCTATTCCCCCTTAGTGACAACTTCCTGAACTCCAACCATAAATCGAAGTTTAGTGAACTTCGCCTCTATGAGAGCCTTTGTAAAGATGTTTGCAACTTGATCATGTGTTGAACAATATTGCACTTCAAGAACATGGTCATGAATGAGCTTTCTGATGAAGTGCATGTGCAGTTCAATGTGTTTGCTGCGCTGATGTTGGACTGGATCTTTGCATATTTGAATGGCACTTTGATTATCACACCAAAGTGTAGTCGGATGATGCTGCTGAAAGCCAAACTCTGACAGGATCTGATGAAGCCAGAAGGCTTCCTTACTAGCTTCTATGGCACCATGATACTCTGCTTCTGCTCAAGAAAGAGAAATGGCACCTTGTTTCTTGAAATCCCATGTAATAGGTCCTGAACCAAGAGTGAACACATAACCTACAGTAGACTTTCGATTATCACGGTCACCAGCCCAATCAGAATCAGTGAAACCAACCAATAGAGGAGCTGCTTCAGCACTGTAATGAATCCCAAACTGAATTGTACCTCGAACATAATGAAGTATTCTTTTAGCTGCTTTCCAATGACTTTCACGTGGGTTTTGCATAAACTGAGAAACAACGCTAGCAGCAAAGGAAAGGTCAGGATGAGTATGGGTTAGATACAAAAGTTTTCCTACGAGTTGACAGTATAAGGTAGCATCAACTTCACGAGAAGTACAAGTGACTGAAAGTTTGACTCGAGATTGAAAGGGAGAAGGGGCTGGCTTACAGTCTTCCATGTGAAAATGGCGTAGAATATCACACGCATACTTGGACTGAGAAAGGGAAATATCTTCCTTGAATTGCAAGACTTGAAGACCGAGAAAATAATGTAAGTGTCCTAAGTCTGTCATTTCAAACTTCCTTTTAAGGCTAGACTTCACATGGTTTATAAGGTTGGGATCACTACGAGGGAGGATAAGATCATCAACGTAAAGAATAAGAATGATAAGTGACTTGCCCACTTTCTTGGTGTAGACAATATTGTTAGAATGACACCTAGAGAAGCGAGATTCTAAAAGAAAGTTATCCATTTTGGCATACCAAGCTCGAGGAGCTTACTTGAAACCATAAAGGGATTTATTAAGCCGACATACAAGGCTGTAGTCCCTTTGTATAAATCTGATAGGTTGTTCCATATAGATTTCTTCATGCAAGTCCCCATGCAGTAAGGCGGATTTAACATCCATCTGATGGACTTGCCATTTGAAAGAGGCAGCAAGGGAAAGAACAAGGCGGATAGAGTTAATTTTGGCAACACGGGAGAAGGTTTCAGTATAGTCAATGCCTTCAACTTGTGAAAAACCCTTAGCAACAAGACGAGCTTTATGTTTATCAACTTTCCCATCTAGTCCATACTTGGTTCTATAAACCCATTTGCATCTAACAAGTTTTCTTCCCTTTGGTAGAGGAACAAGATCCCATGTATCATTTGCCAATAATGAGAGATATTCTTCATTCATAGCCGTGTCCCAATCTGGATGGCCTGAAGCTTTTGCAAAGGTGTCAGGATCATAATCCACTGAATCTTGAGCCAGTAAAGAAGAGGCTCTCTTGAATTGAGAACGTGTACGTCGCTGATCTGTAGGATCACCAGCAAGATTACCTGCTGCATCCTGAGTAGCACGGACCCATTTTCGAATCTCAGGAGGTGAAGGAGGATCCTGAGAAGGTGGGGGAGGATTTTCATCCTTGCTTTCATCATCTGAAGAAGAAATATTTCCAAAAGTAGAAGAGATAGGGAGAGGTGGCACGTCCACCGAGCTAGGCTCACAGGGCGATATATTTTAAGCAAACTTTACATCTCTTCTAATGATAACATTTTTGGTCTTAAGTGGAATAACTCTATATCCTTTGACATCTTCAGAATATCCAACAAAAATACATTTTTCATGTTTCTCATCTGGAATATGGGCCCATGCTTCACTTCCAAAAACACGAAAGTGACTTACATCTGGTTTGATTGAGCTCCATGCTTCTTGTGGAGTGATATTCTTTAAAACCTTAGTAGGAGTGTCATTTATTATGTAATTTGCACAGTTAATTTCTTCTGCCCAATAATTAAGACTAAGTCCTTTAGATTGAAGGATACAATTAGCCATGTCCTTTAAGGTGTGATTCTTCCTTTCAGCTACATCATTTTGTTGTGGAGTATATTGAACAGTATGTTGCATTTGAATTCCATTCTCAATGCAAAAGTTGATGAATGTGTTTTTAACATATTCTCCACCATTATCAGATCTTAGCTTAAGAATTTGATATCCAGATTGTTTTTCAACAAAGGCCTTAAAGGCCAAGAACATGTTACATACTTCACTCTTGAGTTTTAAGAAGTATACCCAAGTGCGTCTCGAGAAATCATCAATGAAAGTTAAGAAATACTTGTAGCCATATAATGAAGCAACTGGAAGTGGACCACATAAATCACTATGCACGAGTTGTAAAGGGGATGAGGCGTGCCAAGAGGCACGTTTTTCAAAACTACCCCGATGATGTTTTTCGAGTACACACACGAAGAAAACACCATCTTTGCAAGATACCATTGGAAGACCTGTCACCATATTTTCTTTACATAGATTCTGAAGAGAGCGATAGTTTAAGTGACCAAATTGCTCATGCCAAAGTTTGCTCACTTCATCATTATGAGCAGCAAATAGTGAGGGAAGATTTGATGACCCAAAGTTGTGAAAATTATACAACCTTCTAGAATCATCAGCAATGCGAGTAGCTAAAATCTGTCTAGGATCTCTTATGTCCTTAATTACAACATCGTGAGGTGAAAATTCAACAATTTTTCCTTCACCTAAATGGGTTATCTAATATACGGATAGAAGGTTGAAGGATAAGGTTGGAACACATAATACATCATTAAACTAACCATTGTCTAGATGAACAGTTCCAGTCCCTACAACACTAAGAGATCTATCATCACCAACATATATATTTTTGGTGTTACAATCATTTAAAGAAGAAAACATGGCTTTGTTTTTGACCATGTGATAGGAAGCTCTAGAATCAATGATCCACTCATGAGAATGAGAAGATGAAGATACATTTAGTGCATAGCCAGACCGAGATGCTTGACAACCACATGCAGAAAGTGCCATTCCTGAAGATGAAGTTGAAGTTGAAGATTGCTCCAAATGGATGTTATGCTTCTTCGTTGCTGCTTCCAAGGCTTCCATCTTCCTAAAGCATTTGGATTCTAAGTGGCCATCTCGATTACAAAAGTTACAATGTCTATCAGTTTTCTTCCCTTTATTTTTATTTGTCTTATCATTTTGTTGAAATGATTTTTCATTTTGAGGTTGAAATTGCTTAGGACCCTTGTTTTGTTTAGGACCATTCCTTTCAGGATACAACTTCTTAGGATTCTTTGAATTTGGTTGTTGTTGGGTGGCTAACGCTTTCTTAGAAGAGTTTCCAAGATGAAGAAGACTAAGGTGTAAGAGTTTTTCTTGTTAACTTATTAAAGAATCACAAAAGGAATCAAAGGAAGGGGACTTGTAGGTTTGTCCTTGAGAAATGAAGGCTTCTCTTGTAGAATGGAAGGTGGAAACAAACACAGAATAGGATGGTCCCAACTTAGTAAGAATGGAGTAGATAAGGCTACTATCTTCTTTCTTAACCTTAACACCTTCCAAGAGAAGTCTAAGGGTCTTGAACTTGGACAAAAATTCTTCAATGCAAGAAAAATTATTGGGGTCCAATGTAAGCAATTAATTTTCAAGTTGATGGGCTTTAAGTTCATTTTTAATTCCAAAGACTCTAGTAATCTGTTTGATTGCTTCATCAGGAGTATCAAGTTCTGCAATATCGAATCTAAGATCTGGAGAAATAGACATCCCTATCAACCCACGTGCTTGGTCTTGCCTATTTTCCAATTTAGCTGCCTTGTCTTCATATTTTGGTTTGGTCTCTTGGCCTCTCGCTATTCCGTAAAGACCTTTACTTCTAAGTAAATCCACAATGTAGGACCACCATTGGAAGTAGTTGGTGCTGTCAAGAATAACTTGGCATGTCCGCCCCCACAAAATAGAGAGTTGAACCCAAGACCTCTACTCTCATTAATTTGCTTTGCACCAAGTGAGCTATACAAAAAGAGAAAGAGAGAGAGAGAGAGAGAGAGAGAGAGAGAGAGAGAGAGAGAGAGAGATGCTTTGGGTTTCGTGCTTGCCTTGAGAAAGCTCTTTTTCCCTACAAAACAAAAAACACAAAACCCAACACAGACATACAAAAAAAAACGAACCTTACGGCTCGAAGTTAGCCTTAGCCGGAAACTGAATATTTTGAAAAATGAACCTTGCAACTCGAAGTTAGCTTTAGCCTGAAACTAAATATTTTCCTCAATGTTTTTGATTTTCCAAGATCACGCTAAGGTGCAGCGGAAAAGAGCATACGCATGAGAAAAATCCTTCCTTTCTGTTTCTGATTTGCCCAAATCGCACAGAGTCGCAGGGAAAAGAGCATACGCAAAAATTAAAGGTATAGATCCGGTAATAAAAAAATATAAATAAACTGAAAACCGAAATAAACAAAGAGAAAATAATTGTAAACTGCAAATAAACACTATATACCTCCAGATCTTAAAAATGACAGAGCTAGGGCTACCGGAAACCTTTTCGCGTGAAACGAAAGGGGTTCCTCACTGGAACAGATGCTCCCAACAGAACAGAGTAGTCCTCTCAGCCCAAAAGTAGTCAAAAACAGTAGATCTAGGAAACGGTAGTCAGATGTAGTTCTACAGGCTTTAGATTTGGATCACCAACGGACGTGGCCCTCAAATATCTCTGATACCATGTAGTAATTTACAGGGTAATTTCCTCAGCTAGAACACCAAAGGACACCGCTCACAAACAGATCATAGATCAATACACCAGTACTTTTGACGTGGTTAAAACCCTCAAAGAGGGAAACAGTCCACAGCTTGAGCCAACGTGACGAGTTCATGCAATTTATTAATAAAAGAATGAAAATTTAAATATGCTTCTCTCATAGATGAATTACCCTACAAATGACCCTCCATGCTCTTTAAATAGAAATCATGGACCAATCGGGTGTTAAGCCACGGATCAAGTGTCAGTAATACCGAGGAGAGAATGAACCATTGGATCACTACATATCGTGACCATCGAATTGTAAGTTACAAAATGTACGTGGTAAAGAAACACACTTTACCTAACTCTTTACCTAACTCTATACTAGACCAAGTTGTACTTAACTATTTCCTATGTGTCGGAATATCCTAACAATCCTTCATAATGAAATTTGCGTCATACGGGTTGAAGCTTCAAAGGTTGAACATGTACTTCTCCATCTATCCTACTTCGACATCTACTTACTTGATACTCTAGATCTCATATAACCCAATCCACAACGGAAGAGTGGGCCAAGGTACCTTCTTCTTCCGCTGTATTCTAGCTGTCAATCCTACTCTGATGTGATATGCTACTTCCTGCATCACAAGTATGTCCAAGGCAAGCTTTCATAGAACATACAGAGGCTTCTCCACACTGAATAATTAGATGAAAGTGTGAGAAGGTGACGCATACCAATCTTCAATGTATAAAAATGCCTCCATTGCTTCCTTTGACATGAAGGGTGGATCTCATTTGAATATCAATCTGTACACTAGGGTCGCAAAATGGTCAGGTTGTCGTATGATCACTCCTCGGAAGCTGTATTATGGCACAGAATGAATGTAGACTATAGGGAGACATGTAAATCTTTGCATGCATGCCTTCAGGTGATTGTCGAGCCTTCTTGACTTGTTCCTTCAGCTCATGAGCCAATATTGTAGACTAGTTTCTTGGTCTTCCTTCTCTATCCAGTTAGTCTAGTACGATCACCCAACTCTGAGGAAATGTTTTGGTGCTTTCCTGGCAACACAGTTGACATATGAATATGACCAAGTATTTGTATGCCTTTCTCAATATATTTGTCTTGTAGATCTAATTGGGTGTCATGCTAAAAAGAGTTGGGTCCTTTACCCAATCCTTCAAAGTGTCTCTAGAGTGAACTATGTTGTTGGGCAAGCTGAATGGAGGGGTACTGAAAGTCACAAGGTCAGAAATATGATACATCTCATCATAATCTCAAGCCTAGAAGGTTTCAAACTCATCCCACTAACACTGCTCAAGGTCATCATGTCGGGGTCACTGTGAGAGATGATCTAGTGAATCATGTCCACACATGGGAATGCGGGGTATTTGCATGCAATCTGGTACAATATGGACTTGTGAACGTTCATGTAAACTTGATAGTCTTTGAGGTCTTCCTCAAAAGTGTTTGTGAATGTTTGATTAACCTCTTGCCACTTCAGTTTGATGTCCTTGTCTAGATGTAGCTTTGTATCTTGATAGATCAATAGACTAGAGGACACCTGCTCAATGTCTGCTCTAGATGCAACTCCATCAGTGTCTTGTGATCATGTTCTCTTGGAATCCATTGAGACAGATGAACACCTCAAAGATCTGGAAACAAGAAACATGCATGGAAAGAGATATGTTAGTGAAAACAAAGAAAATACAGGAAATGACACAACACATACCTAGGAAACCGATGAGTAAGATTACACACATTTTACAGGGAGGTTGGGTGACTAGCTACCAAAAATATAGAAAAACTAGTCTTGGTTATCTTGGAGGCAGGACTGGTTGTTGGATCTGTGAAATGAGTTATCGAGTCAGGAAACTGGTTGCTAGGATTGCACAATGCATAATTCCAGCTCGGAAGGATTACTGGTCAAGGGATAGATTTGCGCAATTTCTTCTGCCAAGTAGCCACTATCCTCTGAAAATGCACAAAGATGTCTTAGAGGCCAATTTTGGTTAGTAATGCACAAATCTGTAGAGGAAGGTGAATCTTCCTTTCCCAGATTGTGTAATACAGCCTTAGTGAAGGCATAGGCTGGGCTAAGGTTGGCCCGACTCACTGATGGGAAACTAAAAGAAGCTATGATAGTGAATGAATGGAGGCACTAAGTGATAGAAGAAGTGATTAAGAGTTCATGAAAAACATGAATGAAAGATTCAATAAATATATCAACATGCATGTGGGTGAGGCAATTCGTTGGTTGGCAAATGTTTGTGTGAAATAATTTCATGCATGAGGCAACAATGAGATAGCAAAAAAAACTAAAACAGAGCTAGGAAAAGCTAGAATACATGTAAAAAACAATAATCATCCATAGAAATAAAGAGAACAACACTCACACAAAGTAATACACAAAAAGTGATAGAAATTCTTAAAAGGAGAAGTTGAGGCCACTTATCCATGAATATTTGAGCCAAATGTGTCAAAGTGTCATGGAGGTGTTGTGGGATTTTAGAGATCCAAGATTGATGTTAATGAATGAGCTATGATGCCTCTAATAAAAAAGTTTGGTCTCATGAAGCGCATGCCACAAATCTAGGAAAAAGTGACACATGGAGGGGAACTTCTAGAACAACTTTGCGTGTAACCCCTGGCTACTAGAAATAGCTCCTTCAATAATAGGATTCGTTTTGCATGTTGTCTCTTTTTATTACACAAAGAACAAGTCATGCATGCATGCAAGTGAAGTTCCCTTGGTCCTAGATGGAACTAGTGAGCTGAATTGCCCACGCATGTGGTTGTTCCACTTCTTGGAAGAAATGCGCATTGTTGGCTGCGAGCTAGGATCACTACAGATGAGTTTTGCACAATTTATGGGAAGAACAACCGACTACTACCCAAATTTGTGCAAACTTTGTGTTGAATAACACTGCTCGGGAAATTTGCACAAATCCTACTGGTAGTGTTGGCCAGTAGGTTTGAGCAATCTTGGAGCCCAACAAACTACTAGAGAGGATTGTGCAATTTATATAGGGAAGGCTAGTTTCCCTCTAGAAATGCACAATTTTCAAGGTGAAGATGTTCAGCCTGTATCTCGACCAAGTTAGGATGAACAACCTATGAAGGGAAAGGATCAATTGTGATCGACATGCTGCCTTTGTGTGAGGAAAAAACTTGAAACTTGAGTACTTGACAAAGCAAGACAAAGTGTTGTGACAAGTTTGTAGGGAGGCTCCAAAACAGGCTACGACAAAATTTTGGAAGGTAGTTGTACCTGCTACAATAGGACCCTGTAAGAAGTATGGAGATCTTTTTCAGACTAGAGTTACTTGTCTCTTTTCCATTGTATACAAGGACTCTTCGACAAATGTTTCACCTAATAGCCCTGACACTGCTACAAGTCAGTTCAATATATCTATTCTCTGGATGGGTTCTTACAAAATGTTTCCTGGAAATGGTTTTCTATGGATGCCTAACTTCACGTCTCACTTGAGATTAATTATGAAAATCTTAGAGTGAATAAGAATTACGCTCTCAGAGATTATCTTCTCAAGGGAATTGTTTTAGTTATTCTCGGAAGGGATAAGTTTGTAATATTTTTTTTTTCAGTATCTAAATAAAGTATTTTGGCTTGATATATGGTCTTTTTAATTTCATGTTCTATGGTAATCATTCGGATAGTGGTGGTTCTAGTCATCGTAGCCCAAGGTTAATCCAACATGGACCCTATAATGCATAGTCAACTTGTTAACATTTGACCATTTTTTATTCTAATATGTAGCTATCTCCGTCAAATGTCATTGTACCTATTTTTGTTTCTGAGTTTCATTTTGTTAGGTCCCTATACTAGTAGTGTAACACCTTATGGTTATTAGTGTAACCCACTTGTTGTATTATTGTGCCCATATAGTCCCCATGTTGTTATTATTATGCCCCATAGAAGCCCACTATTGTATTTGTTGTGCCCCTACAATATTATTGTTATGTAGGATCTAATTGTATTGGGACCCCTTAGACTCCTATATATAGAAAGGAGGACTTGTCATTTGTATCATCCAAGAATTGTCATTTGTGTAATGTAAAAGAGATTGCCCCCCGAAGAGACTAATTTTTAAGATGTTGATCTATATTTTCTATCCTTTTGTGAGCTGGTTTCATAACATTTGGTATCAGAGATTTGGATTCTAGCATTTCCATACTCCAAATAGGTTATCATGGAAATTTTGTTATAAATTTTTAACTATAAAGTTTTTGAAGCTAATAAAAATCCCATTCGAGCATAAATCTTCTGTCCCTCGGGTCTGAATTTCAGATCTTGTCTCGTTATATTTTCAAAAATATGATGTAAGGAAGTTAGGGTTTTTGCAAGCTCCAAAATTCCATCTCAAATAGGTCATCATGGCATGTTCACTATAATTTGTTTTCTACAAAGGTCTAGACTCTAAAATTAAACCCCATTTGATCTGCAATAGTGCGAAAACTTGGGTCCAAATTTTACATCTTGCCTCGCCATATTCTCGGAGATACGGTCAAAGACATTTAGGATTTTTGCAGGCTCCCGAATTATATCGTAAATAGATGACCTTGGGAAAATCATCATAGCTCTCTCTCTGAGCATTAGAATGTAATTTCCTAGGAATTTAGAGAAAGAGGATGGATTGTACCATTTTGTGTATTGATTTCAGGTCTCAAGGTCGAAACAGTGAAACATGACACTTCGTAGATTGGGCGTAACACTTTCTTGGAGAATCCAATTTCAATCAGACTATAGGTTATATTTTCTGACCTTGGAGATCCAAAATTTCAAAGATACATCATATTCAATATCAAGCTTCTAAAAGAAAGAAAAAGAATGATTCGAATCAAGAAAATGTAAACATCTAGTAAGAAAAATTTGATGTTTGATTTGAGCAATGTGATCGAAGCTAATATAAATAGTTGTATATGTGCCATGGAATAATATTTGAAGAAAGGCATGGAATATTTTAACAAAGACATGGAAGGTTTGAATGAAGGTAAGACAAAACTGCTACAAGAAAGGTTTCCTAATAACGAAAATGTAGTAGAGGAAACTCATGATGAGAAAAAATAAATGTTAATCATGATTTCATATAATCTAACATTGAATTGAAGACCTTCTATATTCTAAATATTGATATGAGGAGGCTTGATGGCAACGATCCCATAACATGCATACTATTGATGGAGAAATATTTTGATCTACATGATGTGCAAATGTTACAAAAGGTATGTATTGCATCTTTATCTTTAGAATTGAATCAATTTTTATGGTATAAAGGGCTTTGTTCTCATAAGCCACTTGTCACCTCATTAATTTTCATGGAAAATGATAGCACATTATGAGGATACAAAGAGAAACACATTCTTTAGCCAATTGATAAATCTTAAAGAAAAGGGTTTAATGGTAGAGCACATTGAGGACTTCCAAAAATTGAATATAAGGGTAAATGATATTCCAGAGAATTAGAGGATTGATGTCTTCATAAGGACATTAAAGGATAACATTCAACATGAGGTTCATCTTTGGGAACTTGATTCATTGGAGAACGCATTCAGGTTGGAAAGAAAAATTGAAAGAAAAAATATGGCAACAAGAAATCCTACTACTCAAAATTATAAAGATGGAAGTTTTGTTGCTCCTCACCTTCCACAACAATTTGAAGAAAAAGGAGGGAATGACCTTTTTTACATTTTTGATAGAAAATATAGTAAAGGTCATAAGTGTGTAGAGAAGAAATTGTTTTACATCGATTGGGAAGAGGAGGAAGAAAAGGATCAAGAGATGTCAAAATAAGAGAATATGCACCAAGAAACATCCCCAAAAAAAGAAGAAATGAATCTTACCATATATTGTATTCCATTGGTAGGAATTACCACTCCTTAAACTCTCAAGATAGAAGGACATATCAAGAAGAAAAAGGATAACCTCACTTTTGGCCAAAATCGAATGAAACAACAGGTAGATCAACATCACAAGGAAATAAGTTTTGACATAGGTGACTTGATATTTTTACGACTAAAACCATACAAAAAAATGTCCCTTTAAGCAAGCTAAGAAGGATAAAAAATTATCACCAAAGTACTATGGTCCTTATAAAGTGCTGCAAAAATTTGGTACTATGGCATACAAATTGGAGCTTCCTACATCTTCCCGTTTGTACCCAAATTTCCATGCTTCATGCTTAAATAAGGTTATAGGTGAGAATGTCCAAGTTCAAACGAATTTCCAGAACATGATGAAGAAGAAAAAATCATATTTGATCTAGAAGGAGACACAAAAACAAGAAATCGACAGCAATGAAATCGATCAATTTTAGAGTATGTCATCAAGTGGAAGAACTTACCTACTAAAGATTCCACATGGGAGGATAGGAATTTTATATAGAAGCATCCAAAAGTACTCAAGCATCGAGGAAAACACATTCTGAATTAGAGGGGAATGTTACCTACTTATACTACTAGTGTAACACCTTATTGTTATTAGTGCAACCCCCGTATTGTATTATTGTGCCCACATAGTCCCCGTGTTTTAATTATTATGCAACATAGAAGCCCACTATTGTTATTTCTATGCCCCTACAATATTATTGTTATGCAGGCTTTGATTGTATTGGTACCCCTTAGACTCCTATATATAGGAAGGAGATCTTGTCATTTGTACCATCCAAGAATTGTTCATTTGTGTAATGTAAAGGAGGTTGCCCCCTCGAAGAGACTGAGTTTTAAGATGTTGATCTATATTTTCTATCCTTTTGTGAGCTGGTTTTATAACAGGTTTACTGCTTGCACTATCAACCAATTTTGAGCTTATCATTCAGGTAAGGTTTTATTACACAATTATTTGAATGTCAGAATTATATTCTCATATTTTTCCTATAGTTGTTGACAACCGAGTTGTGTTTATTTATTATTTGCTAAATATGGTATGATAACATATCTATATATTCATATTTCATGCATGGATTAAGTCATTTAGTTTCCTGGGTGAATGAGCTCCATTCTTAGACTAAACCCAGTTTCCATTTCCTAAAAATACCACCTACTTACTAATTTAAAACTATGGCTATCTCCCGTTACCTCATATTACGATCTCATTGTGTGTTAAATTTTTCCAATTCTATGGGTCCACGCATGATATTGTTTTGAGATCTTAATACACCTAAAGAAAATTTTCCACCTTCTAAATTTGATTTTCAACTTTCGAAAAGTAAACAAGTTGTAGATAAGAACTCTTACTTTACCTGCAATGGTTAGCCTCGTATCTCGAGGTGTAGATGTTGGCTCCCAATCAAACTTAAGATCTATGGCCAGGGTCTTCCCTAATGAGCTAGACTCATAACACCAACAAGTGACCAATATTGCATGTGGGTCAATAGTTCAAACTTGGTATCGAAATATTCCTTATTACATCTCAACTCAATGCTAGCTCATCAACAAAACTATCCTATTCTAATGAGTGCTTACATTACCTAAGGACATGGAGAGCATCTCGCTGCATGCATTAAATTTATTTATATAACCACATCTACAACAAATTTAGCATTGTTCACTATCATATGATCACTATTAGTTCTCATACCTCCTTTCATAATGGGATCAATACCCATGGAAAAGAAATGAATGGGTGCTCTATTTAGAGTTATCTTAATCCATTACTAGTCAAATAAATAAATACATACATATACATACATACATACATACATATATATATATATATATATATATATATATATATATATATATATATATATATATATATATATATATATATATATATATATATATATATATATATATATATATATATATATATATATATATATATATATATATATATATATATATATATATATATATATATATAGCTATTTCCACAACTTTCCCTATCCCATGAGTTTTAACACATATTAACAAACTCATAGCACTTTTTATGAAATGCTAAATAAATTAAACAATATAGTACATTACCAACAAAATCATAAAATAGATTAATATTGTACATACCAACAAGTCTCCACATATGACATCCTTCTTTTCTTATAGGATAATAAAAATAAATAGCAAAATCAACTTCCTATTCATTTCACCTTTCAATTCACAAAATCACTATTTCAAATCACCATATACACACATCTCTACCATAGGTTCAAAGTACAAAGAACTCAGTTTCCCTACAAATATCTCCTGAATGTAACTAACTCTAAAATGAAAAATACTCATAGAATTGCTCAGACGCAATCTAATAACAGTTAATTCATTTGATTCACCATTAGGGATACATGGGAATTTCACACCTTTTCCACCCAACCTAGAATGGTCACTTAATTTCACCCACGTGACTGCCTTCTCAAGTATAAAATACTTGTGTTTCATGATAGGGTTTCCCATCTAGCGAAATCCCACTTTTGTTGATATTCTTATTCACTTGCCTAGGATTTTTCACTAAAGCCCACCTTTCTTTCTCGTGGTACTTTTAGTGTTTTCTTAGATTAGCATCTTTGTCGAGCTAAGAAAGTTAATGGATCTCTCTCCCGCAGTGCTTTTAGGATTTTCTAGCCTTATCATCTTTGTCCACCTAAGCAAATTAATGGATCTTTCTCTCCCATCCATTTATCTTATCTAGAATTTTATTCTAGAATACTTATGATGAAAGAATTATCAAATCTCATGCATCAATGAGATTTTATCTCTATTTTATTTTGGCAACAATCATGTTTTTAGGTGCCTCATTCCCAGGTACATACATCTCATCTATTTATTTATTAATAAATAACTATATACATAATTAATTCAATATTCATATTCGATATTTCTGCCATTATTCCTCACCCAGCTCGCTCTAACCAAAGTGGTTTTACCACAACAAAGTGATATTACATTCTCCTCGCCTTTTATTAACACTGTCATTGTTGTTCAGTGTCTAGCCCCATTTCTCTGAACTTTTCTCGGTAACTTTTTTTAAGGATTTCGTTCCTATGTAGCCTCTTTGAAATAAATTCCCTCATTGTACTTTCTCTTGATCAACAGCTAAATCCTATAGCCAAATCCCTTTCTAGTATGAGATGCATCAAGACGCATGGGTCTATTTTTTAACTTAACGTGTAGCATTTCCAAATCAAATAGATAGAAACTATCATATACTTATTTCATAGGTAATGAACTATACAAGACATTACAAAGAAATAGTAATCAATCACTATGGTTCCTATGTTAGCGGTTCGGTGTGGTAGTAATGTTTTGTTATATTCTTCATGTTGTGAGAAATTTTTTTATTTTATTAAGACAAAAAAAAATTACTTCTTATCATTCCTGCTTCTAATCAATTGTTTGTCTTCAACTTACATGATGACTCAATTATGGGGCATTCCTATTCCTGTAACTATGCCATGCTCCTCTTTTGATACATCTACATATCTGCATATCAACACGTTATTCACATACATTCCTTAATGCTAGTATCATTTGTATTTTACTACAGCAAACCCAATGGCCATACATATGATCTTCAACATAAAATATTTATATTTCTTTTCACATTACTCCAATAAAATAACAATTACTAAGGGATGGTGTGTAGCATAATAACATGAAATATTATAGTATCACTTGTGCACTTAGTTCTTTGGCCTTTTTCATGGCTATGGAATCATGATTGAACCATACTTCAATTGCTTAGCTATGTCTCCCTTCAACTATTTTTAGTGGAAGAAGGAAATAGCCCCATTTTCCGAGTATGCTTACTCTTATGCTAGAACTCACTTCGTGCACTTTATACGCGTTTGTCACACTATTGATATACTTTCAAAAATTGTTATTAACATTTAACATAACGTTATGGAAATGTTGTAGATTTCTCTCTTTTTTCAAAATGACCTTAATAAATTTCCTTGGGATTATTTTGTTAGACATCTCCATACCCTTCCAATAGCCGACAAGGCTAGAAATACATTACCAACATAGACACTTACTTGATTCAAATTTTTTGATACATATACACACACAATACATTAGTGAATTTATTTTCACTTTCCATCCATCTTCAATATCATGAGTATGTTTTCATTAACAAAATTAAGTTTAAGACTTCCTTTCCCTTTTTGGTTGTGACTTTCCTTATTTTCTTCTTAGGGTTTTTCCATTTGATGGTATAGTGTGTTGATTCTCCTTCTATTCTACTAGCTTTCCAAGTGGCATGATTTCTATCCACCTTCTAATTGTTCTAATTCAAAATTCCTTAAATATTTATGAATTTCGGTGGATTACCACATTGACCAAATCCTTCACTAAAGTATAAAACCAAAATTTTCTACATTATTTCTACACTATCATTTAGTATCTCCATTTTTTTTTTTCAACAAAACTTTTCCTTCATTAGTGTATGATGGTGCCCACATGCCTAGAAATACAATTTATCCATCAAATTTGAACCTCCACTCTAAATTTATATGGATAGATTCTCTACCCAACTACGTATCTTTCTCAATACATGATATTTGTTCATTTTCAATTAAGAATTCTCATATTACAGAGTTCTACATTGCTAGAAATACTCAATGTCAGATAAACAATGACATTCATCATTGTTTATGCTTGAGAAAATTCAATATACATTTTGAATTTGTGTTGTAATTTAGCTTAAAGGAACCCTCCTTAATAATATTTCATGCTTTCTAGCATTGGTTTCAAACTACAACTCTACCCTCACACCCTTCTCCACATTCATTATATATAGATATATAAATATATTTCCTAATATTTTTTCTTCTATTATCGAAAAGGATACAACTATAAGTTCTTTATCCAATTTATTTCTTTTATTCCTTCCATGATCCTCTTAGGTTTTCCTCCATATATCACATCTAAGGGACTCCTTTTCTCAGAGTAGTGACACTTCAGTCACATGACGGAACACCAAAACACGCTATTTGTGCTGAGCACTAACCATTTTCTGTTTATGACTAAAAATGGTCAACTAAGACCCTTCCAATCTACATTTAATCAAAATAATTTGACAATCTCATACGAACATTTAGATATTCTCTTGTGAACACAGTTATCCTAAAATATGGTATGGATGAATGTTCATATAAACTGCAACTACTAACTCCGCTTGATTTTTAATGTGCTATGCTCACATGTGTTCTATAACAATGCAATATATTGCTTTTCCCATGTCTACGATAATGGAAGTGTCAAAGAAGCCATGCATTAATTATCAGTCAGAGTAGTAGGGAATAAGGTTGTATCCTTGAAGTTTGGAAAAATATTTTGGTGTCACTTGAATGAATGAATGCCTTGAAACTTTATCTTATAAAGTTTATAATAACAAAAGAGATATTGCAATAATGTTAATGTGGTAAAATATATTAGTTTATATGAGTCTAGATCTATTTATATGTTTGGTTGGGTTCATTATTTTATAATTTATGGGCTTAAGTATTGCATAACTCTTCCTTATGTACCATAATATCACTTTCTGTTTATGTTAGTAACTTCCACAACATACAATTTAAATTTTGGTGTTCCTGAGAACTTATTTAACTACTGGATAAAATGTTCATCCAAACATCGCTTTGCCATTTTCCATCAAGCTTTGGCAATCATAAGAACCCACTTTTTTCCTTCAAGGCCAACCACATATCGAGTTGGTCTATGTTGTTTCCCTTTATTACTCATAGCGTTAATTTTTTTACCTCCGTTTGGTGATCAAGAAGTGAAAATTTGTTACTTTTCTCATATTTCATGGTATATTACTAGGCATTGATCCAATATCCAACATATATCCACTCTGCCCTTTTGTAATTAGCACAAATTTTTTTATTAAAATTTTGGGCTCGGTCATCTTTAGCAACAATTTCTAATGCCAACTTTCTTAGTTTCTTTTTTCAACCCCCTCTAGATTCTTCAATTACTTCTTTTTTCTACCCAAAATGGTATTCCCATTGGTTCAAGAATTATCTCATAGATATTAGGATGGTCAAAGTTTCCTACCTACTCTATATTCCTTCATGTATGCATGTTTGTAGTGATTTAAAGAAAAGTGACTTAGTTTTATGTTTCCCTTAACATTGAGTAGTTATTCAATACGTAATTATTATACTTATTTCCTCCATATTGTTTTTCTGGAACTAATGTAAGTCTAGTAACCTTGTATTTTTGGAGGTTTGAACCTAGTAGATTGATTGTCAGAAAACAAATGTCACAACAATTGTATAGATAATTTACCATTCTTATTTTGGCATTGATGCCCATTAGGTCGAAGAGTAGAGCCAGGGCTCTGATACCATATGTTACATACCCAATTCTTGCTATTTTTATTTTTGTACCAGCAAACCAATGTCAAATTGTAATTATTCCTAGTATGTGACATGTCCACATGCATTTTCATTCTCTCCTTAATCTTTCCCAAAGAGGTGTTCATTTAGATAATTCAGTATACCTCGAAATCAAAGTATGTTTAATATCCGGTTAATTACTTGTTAGATGTTCTCGGTGTTGGGACTCACAATTGACCTATTTTTGACCTTATCTTTTGCCGTATAATTACCCTTTTGCAGTCATAAGTGAAAGCTTTTTATTTTATAATGACATATTAACCCCAAGGTATGAAGTAACCTTCCGCATGTCTATGTTTAATTGATTATTTCGTATTCGTGAATATCTTTATACTTATCCTTGGAAACGCTGACTAAATTGTCAAATAATTGTCTTAAGCTTGCAGGAGTTATAATGAATAGTTGCTGTAACACTAAAAACAGCAACTACGCAGTTGCTGCAACACCAGAAACAGCAACTACGCAGTTGCTGCAACACCAGAAACAGCAACTACGCAGTTGCTGCAACACCAGCAACAGTAATTACCTAAAGCAACCTATTTTGTAACAGCCACGAACAACAGATGGCAACTATCTAGAGAATCGTGACGTGGCATAATCAAGCGGAAGTCTAAAGAAAGAAGAACACAGTCAGCATGAACAACATGGGGAAATGGCGAAGGAATATGAAGATCCCGAGAAGACAGTCAAAGTCAGTTACCCGTCGTGTAACAGCTAAAGCTCAAGAAAAGAATGTATTATCATACTGTTGTAACAGCACTCTGAATTGCTTATTTTTGACAAAATGGGTTAACTGAATAGGCTGTAATATTCTATTGTAATAGATGTCTCCTCTATAAAGAGGAGACATCTACATGAAACGGGAGTTAGTCGGTGTCTATGGTCAGTCTGTAATCGAGATTCTGAGAACATCAGCAAGTCTGAACTCTATTGTATTTAATCTTTTTGGCAGATGAATATAAAACTGTTTTGAGCACTTAATTCCGTCTTCGTTTTCCTGGGGAATCTTGTGAGAGGGACTGGGCCCACCTTCCTCACAAGATTCACCCATTTACTTTCCTGTCAAGTGTGTAAGTGTGCAGTAATTTCTTTTTGGTACTCTGTTTGGATTTGATAGCATTACCTCTGGTATTCTTTGTTTTACTAGTACTCTGTTTCATTGATCTTTGAGTTTGTTTCTCACCGGTGAATGAGAGTGCAGTGTGCATCAGTAATTCTGATTACAGGGGCAGGTGCTGAACGTCCCCATCTAGAGGATAGGGTCCTGATCCTCTGCCAACAGAGCGTCCATTATTTTGCTTTCCAGATTCGTAGTTTTAATTAATTGCTTTCATTTTAACAAGTACTGTAATGACATAGCGTAAGAATTACGTATACTACAGCTTTCGATGCTTTTAGACTTTAAGTACATACAGTACGCAGTCCCTTTGAAATAAAAAGACTTTCCCTGGTCGACAATTAATGTGGTACTTGAATGTTTAATTCATAAACAATTCAACTAGCCAACATTTTGGCGCCGTTGCCAGGGAAGGCAACTAAAGAACTCTAAAAGCATTAATGGTTTCTTTGTGAAAATAACAGGTGTATGAGAATACGCAAGAAACCTAATTTTACAGGCGGCAAAGGAGGAAGGAAGACTTACATTGACGAAATCATCTCTAAGGCCGAAGCATCACAGAGGACGAGTTCCCGGAGACCCCAGATCCAATACTCCTCACAAACAGACCAGCAGACGGAGGAAGTGATAGGACCTGAGAGGAAGCTGGAAGCACCAGAGTACACCGAGGAACCGGAAAAGGAACCTGAAGAAACAGAAGACACAGAAGACAAGGCAAGTGATTCAGGGAAAATCCCGATGGAGGATAACAGAACAGAAGGGAGGGGGGAAAACTCACTCTCTACCCTGGAATTCCCTATTGGGGAACTTCCGAGAGGAACGACCCCCATGAAAAATATTCCACTCTCGGCATTACCCAATTTCCATGGGTTGTCCTCCGAAGATCCGGACGAATTCCTCTTCGAATTCGACATACTGTGTAGAAGCTATGATTACATAAGTCCTAATCAGAAGCTGAAATTGTTTCCAGCAACACTAAAAGGGAACGCATTGAGGTGGTTTATGAGCTTGGGAGCTCAGGCAATCACCACTTGGGACCAAATGAAAGAGGGATTTCTGGCTAAGTATCAAGAATACTGTCGGACAAGAGAAAGAAAGGAAGAATTGTTTAAAATGGTCCAAAAAGAGGACGAGAATTTAGAAGATTTCGTGGAAAGGTTACAGTATAATCTGCAGCGGTCTGATCATCCTAATATGAGCAAAGATATTTTGAAGACCATACTACTAAAAGGGGTAAGAGATGATTGCCTGGACATGCTGAACATGCTTGGAAAAGGGGACATTTCTAAAGAACCCTTTGATGAAATTATTAAGCTCTGTATGCGTTGTTCAAGGGGAGCGGCAGGTAGATCGAAAGGCAGAGATAATGTGTATTCAAGGGTTCAAAAGTCAGCCAGTGGAAGAGAAACAAGAGCAGAGATAGGTAACTTATTAGAAGAATTTAAAACTGAGATGCTAAGTTCTTTTGCTTCACAGATTGACGCTCTGCAGGTCAAGAAGAAACAGGCAGAAGTAGAAGCTGCTCTGGCGATTTTCTGTTCAAAATGCAGAGAGAAACATCCACTTAAAGAATGCCCACTAGATAGGATGCCTATATGCACAATCTGCGAGAAGGATCATGAAACACAGCAATGCCCCTCTCTGCCTGGAATCAAAGCAGCACTGCAAACAA
This sequence comes from Pinus tabuliformis, assembly GCA_031772625.1. NCBI lineage: Eukaryota > Viridiplantae > Streptophyta > Pinopsida > Pinales > Pinaceae > Pinus > Pinus tabuliformis. Next base: position 1,500,007,448 of record CM062804.1, read on the forward strand.
CTGAAGAAGAAGCTGAAGCGGTGTATCTAATGACTCAGAGGAGGCAATGGCCGCAAAGACAAGGTATGAGCTCTAATACAACATTCAATCATTGGAATAATAGTTCTCCTTTTTACCCACCCATGAATCAAATGCAATACCCTCCCTTCAACACAATGAACTTTCCACTTATGCAGCAACCTTTTCCTGACCCTACTATGTGGAACCCTTGGGCCCCCCAGCAACCATACTTTAATCAATGGAACCCAAACTGGGCAGCCCAACAGATACCTTTTCCTCAACAACAACAATCTCTTTCCTTACCACCTAATAATCCTCCGAATAATCAGGCAATGAGACCACAGCTGCCTGTACAACCTAACCCTAATCCGAATAATAAGGCCTTGCAAGTTATTGACATTCAGAGTCAGTCTATTCCTCCCCTGCAATGTAATGACATCCATCTCCGCTCAGGGAGAATAGTTGAACCTATTATAGATGATATCACGGACTCTGACAAAGAAGAGACTAGAAAAGAGAAACCAGCTAACCATAATACTGAAACAGTAGAAACAACACCTAACAATAATGACCAAACGGTAGACCCACCATTCCCTGAAAGACTAACTCTCACTAAAGTACCTGAACAGCCTACCTTCAATCTTTTAGGAGAGTTACAGAACTTGTATGTCAAAATCCCATTATTGCAAGCACTAAGGGATGTTCCTATATACGCTAGAACTATTAGAGACATCTGTGTAAAGAAACCTGGAAGGAAGGCTAAAGACCCCCTCACAGTTCATGTGATGGGGGAATTAACTGCCTTAATGACTGAAAAAGATTATCCTGTCAAGTACGGTGACCCTGGTCATCCTACAGTAACAGTCCAGGTCGGAAAGACCTTTATCTCTAAAGTCTTAGTAGACTTAGGAGCTGCAGTAAACATCATGACTCTCGAAACAGCTCAATTGCTCTAACTGAAAAATTTTATCAGGGAAACTCCTACTATCTTAGAACTAGCTGACCGTTCTACGATCAAACCTGAAGGGGTCATTGAAGACCTTATAATCTCTGTAGAATCATGGAACTACCCGGTTGACTTTGTGGTCTTACAAACCAAAACAAAGTTGGGGGGTCATCCATTGATTCTAGGGAGACCTTGGTTGGCTACAGCAGATGCTTTCATCAGCTGTAGATCTAGATCAATGACCATCTCCAATGGACAAGAAACTAAACAGCTGACCCTCTATCCCCATGCCACTCCCATGATTAACAGTGATAATTCTATATGGGTAGACTATGAGGATGAGGAGACCCAACCAATATTAACTATTGGACAAGCTTTGACCTTTAAAGATTCCACCGAAGATGAGCTAATTAGCAGTTTTATTTCTGAACCCTCTTCGGTTAACCCATAAACATCTAATCACTTCGCTGCAATCCTAGAACCGGAATCACAGCAGAATATGAATGATGAAAATTTATGCCAAACAGCACTAGGTAACTCTTCCAAGAGCACAACAGTTGAAATTGAGCCTGGTAAAACGTTGAATATAAATCCTGATTTGACTGAGGATGAAAAACAGAAAGTAATAAAGTTACTCCAAGAAAACAAAGAGGCATTCTAATGGGACTACACAGACATGAAAGGAATCTCCCCTCAATTATGTAGTCATCGTATATACATTAAGGAGGGATCCCGACCAGTCTGCCAACCCCAACGAAGAATGAACCCTAACCTCAGAGAAATTGTGAAGGAGGAACTCCAAAAACTTTTAAATGCAGGATTCATATATCCAATATCTGACAGCGAGTGGGTTTCTCCACTCGTAATTGTACCAAAGAAAAATGGGAAATGGCGAGTATGTGTAGACTATAGATCATTAAATAAAGAAACACAAAAAGATCATTTCCCTTTACCTTTTATTGATCAAGTATTGGATAACTTAGCAGGTAAGAAATTCTTCTCATTCTTGGATGGGTTTAGTGGATACAACCAAATCAGGATTGCACCCCAGGATCAGGACAAAACCACATTTACCAGCCCATGGGGAACCTTTGCCTATAGAGTACTGCCATTTGGGTTGTGTAATGCTCCAGCGACATTTCAGAGAGCGGTGATAGGAATCTTTTCTGATATGTTAAACGATTCATTAGAAATATTCATGGACGACTTTACTCCTTATGGAGTGACCTTTGAAGATGCCCTGCAAAACCTTGAAAAAGTACTCAAGAGGTGTATTGAAGCACACCTCGCTTTGAGCACTGAAAAGTGCCACATGATGATGAACCAGGGCATTGTATTAGGTCATTTCATTTCATTTTTAGGAATCCAAGTCGACCCAGCTAAGATTCAGGTGATTCAGAACCTTCCTATCCCCAAAACACAAACAGAGGTGAGAAGTTTTTTAGGACATGCCGGTTATTACAGAAGATTTATTAAAGATTTTTCTAAAATAGCCTCCCCTTTGTTTGTGTTATTAATGAAAAATGTTGAATTCAAGTGGACTGATGACTGTGAGACTGCATTCAATAAACTTAAGCATCAGTTGTCCACAGCTCCTATTTTGAGAGGACCCAATTGGGCATTGCCCTTTCATATTTCCTCTGATGCCTCAGACACGACAATTGGAGCTGTCCTGTGTCAGGAAGAAAACAATCTCCCCTATGCTATCTATTTCATTAGCAAAAACATGACACGAGATGAGTTAAATTATACAGTAATCGAGAAAGAATTTTTAGCAGTTATTTATGCTATTAATAAATTTCGGCATTATATCACTGGCTATACTACCTTTGTGCATACAGACCACTCGGCCATCAAGTATTTAATGAATAAATCAATTACTAATGCTCGAGTCACCAGGTGGTTATTACTATTACAGGAATTTGATATCACAATCGTAGATAGGCCAGGAAAAAAAAACGTAGTTGCTGATTTTCTTTCTCGTTTAAAAACCAATGAAAATGTTCCAGTAGATGATTCTTTTCCTGATGAGTATCTATTTGCAGTATCTGCTCACTCACCGTGGTATGCAGACATTGCCAACTATTTAGTTGCAGGAAAATTGCCATCCCACCTATCACACAGAGAAAGAAGAAAGATCATCCAGCAAAGTGTTAGGTACAGCTGGATAAGCGGGTGTCTGTTCCACACAGGGATAGATCAAGAAATCAGGAGATGCGTTGGGGAAGATGAGATTTATGACATATTGAAAGCTTGTCACGATGGTCCTTGTGGAGGACATTTTGCAGATAAAAGAACAGCTCACAAGGTACTTAGAATGGGATATTACTGGCCATCACTTTTTAAAGATGCAAAAAAATATGTGAAGGCTTGTGACAGCTGCCAAAGAATGGGCCAGCCCAACCATAGGGATGAAATGCCACTCAACCCTCAGGTAACTCTCAAACCCTTTGAGAAATGGGCATTAGATTTTGTAGGTCCCATTAACCCTCCATCCAATCAAAGAGTTTACATTTTAGTATGCATAGATTACATGACTAAATGGGTAGAGGCCAAAGCACTCATCAAAGCTAATGAAGAAGCAGTATTAACATTCCTATTTGAAGAAATCTTCGTTAGATTTGGACTACCCAGAGAATTAGTCACTGATGGAGGACCTCCTTTTAATTCCCACGGTTTCAAAGATACGCTTCAGAAATATCATATCAAACATAAGATGACCACGCCTTACCACCCCCAAGCAAATGGGCAGGTGGAAAGCACAAACAAGGTCATAGAAGCTATCTTAACAAAAACAATAAAGGAGAATAGAAGGGATTGGTTTCAACGTTTGCCCGAGGCTCTTTGGGCCTACAGAACCACCTGGAGAAACACAACAGGATTTTCACCCTATGAATTGGTTTTTGGAAAGAATGCTATTTTTCCTGTAGAATTTGAAATTAAAACCTTAAGAACTGCCTTAGCTGTTAATCTTGATTTAACTGATGCACAGACAGCCAGGTTGCAGCAGTTGCAGGAACTGGACGAGAAAAGACTGGATGCCGTCCACCAAACAACTATGATACAGCAACAAAGGAGCAGATGGCATGACAGAACCATTAAGCAAAAGCAGTTCCAGAAAGGTAACTGGGCTCTTCTTTACGACTCACGTTTCAAGAACTTTCAAGGGAAGCTGAGAACAAGATGGCTGGGACCGTATGAAGTGGATATTGTTTTCCCAAATGGAACAGTTAGACTAGTAACAATCGATGGAAGCAGAACACCACTGTTGGTGAATGGCTACCGACTTCGGTTGTATCAGCGGCCGGTTTCCAAAGAGGACTTTAAAGCTACTTGCATGGCAATAAAACAATATTCTTTTCCAGGGGAACTTGCCGTCCCTCAGAACAGTTGAATTTCTATTATTTATGTAATTATTAGGATTAGAATTTTTTTTTTAGGAACTAATAAATCCTGCCAGGGATTGCAATATTATATTTCCAGATTTTGCATATGTAGCATGGAAAGTAGCTGAGAGCAAAGGCTTCAAAAGGAATTCCTGTTGCTGCAACACCATTTCCTGTTGCTGCAACACCATTCCCTGTTGCTGCAACACCATTTCCTGTTGCTGCAATACCACTTCCCGTGGCTGCAACACCATGTGCTATGGCACCATCCCCGTTGCTGCAACACCACTTCCCATTGTCCCAACATTTTTCCTGTTGCTGTAACACTAGTTCCATTATTCCAGCACATTCCCCGTCCTACAAACGTTTCCCCTAATCCTGGTTTCCCAACGGTAATTCTCTGTGGCTGCAACACCAATCTCGGTGCCACGACAGTGCTTCCTGATCCGAAATATCCTTTCCACACGAAACATATCACCTTTCGTGATGATTACAGAACCTCACCGTCATTTCCCGTCATTATCATATTCCCGTACTTTCAGATCCGCAGTAATGATTATAAGTTGACAGCAGACGAGAAAAGTCTTTTTGACGCAACGATCCAAAAAGGTAAAGGACGAAGGTACGCACGTTTATGAATAAGCATTAAATAATAGATAAGCAGAAAAAGGGTGATAGGTCCATCAAATGATTGCATTCCCCAATCATATCATTCACACGTAGGAAAAGGGGGGGTTACCAAAGCAATTTCCATAATGGATAACCACGCAAACCACTGCCACCCTTAATTCTCCCGGTTGTATGTAAAAACTACAGCATGTTAGCATTTGTGATGTATACTCTGAGTTAAAATCGGTAGCTCGGCTCCGAATTCTGAAGACTTACCGAAACAATAGCCATGGGAGGAACCCTTATCACTCATGAACCAGGCACGACAGCAGTTCTGGAGCTTTTTCCAGAAATTTACCAAATTTTCCTGCAAGCTGGATGGATAGAATATTTCAGGCGACTTCCGGACTTTGACGAGCAGCAAGTCCTGGAATTCACATGCAATTTGACAGAAGTATTCTCTGTCGTCCAAGGAATTCAAGTCCCGGTTACGGAAGAATTCATAGCCGAAGTCACCGGACTCCCAACCACTGGTACGAGATGGTTTAGCAGGAAGCACTTGATTCTGAACGCACAGCAAGACTTTCTCCGTCCGGGCGAGGAAGTAGAAACCAAGGGCAGAGGTGTAGCATTGCGGTCGCTACCTCAACCATGGCCAAGAGTTGCCGAATTCGTCAAGCAGTATTTAACATGCGAAGGTCGTTACCAGGTAATCTACCAGCACGACTTTGTTCTGTTAAATCACTTAAGAAATGGTCAATTATTGAACATGCCATATTATTTGCTGGGTTGTCTTAAAAATATGGAACGATATGCTATGAAAGCGAAGAATCCAGCCCTCTCCCTAAAACACCATCGCCTAGTTCAACTGCTGATTAACAGAGCTCTTCCTCTGAACATCCCTCCACCCCCCATTAATCCCCATCCGGAGGAAAGAAGTCCACAGCCTGTGCAGGGTAGTCCTCATCAAGAAGAGGAAACTCCTCGTCAAGCTGGGGACATACCTCAACAAGACCAGGAACCTCCTCAACAAACGGACGACACCCCTGAGAAAACCCCTTCGGAAAACCCTCAGCAGACAGAGCATATCCCCGAACAACCCCAGCAAATACCTCTGCATGTTACAGAAAATGAACAAGAAGCAGTGGAATTAACTGTGTCGCCCAAAAGAACCAATTCTCCCGCCCCCATACTCAGTATCTCCACTGATGATTCTGAAGATAATATCCCAATTACAAAGCTTAAACGAAAAATGCAGTAGGCAAAGAAAACCCCAGTAAAAAGAAGAAGAACGAGGGTTTCAACCAAAGCACCCACCACCCCGACTACTGTTCTGGTCACAAGAGCCAGCAGGAAGAGAAAAACACCTCAATTCCCTGCCTTTTTACCGAAATGAAAATCGGCAGTAGTTGGATCCCCTGATCCCTCCAGCCCACCATCCATTGTTTTAAAACCCCTTACTCCAGCCACTTCTCGAAACCCTTCTCCCTCACCCACAGAGGCTGAGATGCAGAGCGTTCATAGCTTCGTGGCATCATATCTTAAGACAGCTGATACACAAGAACCAGCTGCCGACACCCAGAATGATAGTGAGCAAGTGGCTGCAACACAAGAACCAGCCACTACCCCAGGTGACACACAAGAACCACCTGTGGGAAATAGTGAACAAATTGACGTAGAAGAACCTCTGCCTCCACTGGAATCTACTGTCTCACAAGATCAGCCTACTATACCCGCCCTGCAAGAGGAAATCGAGTTTCTGAAAGCTCAGATTCAGGATTACCATGAAGAGATAATAAGAATCAGGGAAGCATATCAAGAAGAATTCAGTCTGCATGTTTTAGCAAGAGCAGCCTCGGCCGCAGAGAAAAGCAAAGATATCGAATATCTGTGTACAAGTTGTGGTGAGATATATGCTCAGGCAGGGTATAGGTTAGTGCAGGAACCAATAGAGGAAGCCCCCGAGGGTGAAAATGAAACAAAGCAGTCTATTGATGCTGAAGTAAAAATTTCACAATTCTCTGCTGAAACAGAAAGACCTGTTGCTACACAAGAACCAACAGGATCTGTAGAAAAAGCACAGTCAGCAAGCCCTGTTGACACACAAGAACCAACAGGAGCTTCAGAAAAAGTACAGTCAGAAAGCCCTGAGGATGTGCAGATGGACGAACCAGCTTCAGAAGAAGTGCAGACAGAAAAGCCTGTTGACACACAAGAACCAACAGGAGTTTCAGAGCATGTGCAGATAGAAGAACCAGTTTCAGAGGAAGTGCAGAAAGAGAACCCTGTTGTTACACAAGAACCAACAGGATCCTTAGAAGAAATGCAGTCGGTGAGACCTGTTGATACACAAGAACCAACAGGTCATCCAGAGAACATGCAAGACCAAGAACAGGAACTTACTGACACACAAGAACCAGTAAGTCCACCTGAAGCTGTACAAGATCAAGAACTTACTGACACACAAGAACCAGTAAGTTCCTCAGAGGCTGCACAAGAACAAACAAAGGAGCTTCCCGATGCTATGCAGGAGAAAAAGGAAGAAGATACAGATTCACCCCGGCCTACCCAGATTATTATGGAAAAGGAAGAAGATACAGATTCACCCCGGCCTACCCAGACTACTATGGAAAAAGAGCAAACAGTCTCAGAAGAAAACAAGGAAGAATTGAAGCAAGGAGCAGAAGAAGAAAAAGAGACAGATTCACCCCGGACCACCAAAATCAATCTGGAGAACAATGAATTACCCCAGCAGGAGGAAGAAGTTCTGGTGGAAGATGAAGAAAAAGATGCTGGATCATCCCAGCCCACTTCAACAGAACAGACGATTTTGGTTGATGCCTGTATGCAAACAGAGCTTCCCACTGTTAGAGATGCATGTGTAGAAACAGAAAGTTTTCTGGAACTGAAACGCATATGGTGGAGAGAATATCATCAATCTCAAGGGAAAGCATTTGAACAACAGAAAGGGACCTGGTTTGATCATGCCTATAGGAACTGGGAAGCACTGGAACAGTGCAGGGCCCAGTATAAAGAAATTAAGGAACTGAAACACAGGATGTCCCTGATGTTTGAGTTATGCCAAAGGATGCTCGCCGCAAGGAAACCCTCCTTCAACTATGCCACATTCTTAAGGGCAAGGCTTGCATTTATTCAGCTAAAGGCCATCAAGGAGGGGAGGCCTTATCAAGTGGTCACGGCAGATCAGTTTATGAAAACTTTTGCAGAAGCACCCAAAAGTGACCAAAACCTGCTATGTGAATTATACCTCCATAATGAGGCTGTGTCTGAAGAAAGAAACATTAATATGACACCTGTAGTAGGTGACATACAATTGAGAGCTTTCATTTCCTTTTTGGCGAATCAGCTCACCTGGAAAAATGCCTATGTCTCAGGCATCCAGAACGAACAGAATTCCCTATTGTGGATTCGGGCTGAACCACAGAACGCTGCCACTTTCATTTTGCAACATTTAAAAATGATAGAAAATGATAAGATGAAGGATCATGTTATGAGACTGCGAACAGAGGTCCTAACAGACTGTCAGCAGTATATAAAAACCAAAGCATCATTGGCTGTGAAAGCAAATAAACTATTTTGGGATAACTGCCCCGCAGAAAGGAAAGAATATCACCCGTATAACCCATCAAATCTGCAAGTAGCATTATCAAGGGTACCTCGGTATGTTGAAAGCATGCAAATTTGTGCAGAGAACTGGATAGGTTACAAATTCAAGTTCCCACTTTTATGGTTGCCGGGTGATCAGTATAAGGGTCAGTTTGGACTTTCTAACAGAGAAGAGGCAGCAGTATGGAAACAGATGCGAACTGTTTGTGGTTTCAGAGACAAGTTTGATGTTACTCCCTACAGCTATTGTCTTAGTAATCTTCATTGTTCGTCCCAGTTCTCCGACTCAGACTCAGAGTAGACATTGCATGGGGACATGCAATCTCTTCAGTTGGGGGGGATGTTGGGACTCACAATTGACCTATTTTTGACCTTATCTTTTGCCGTATAATTACCCTTTTGCAGTCATAAGTGAAAGCTTTTTATTTTATAATGACATATTAACCCCAAGGTATGAAGTAACCTTCCGCATGTCTATGTTTAATTGCTTATTTCGTATTCGTGAATATCTTTATACTTATCCTTGGAAACGCTGACTAAATTGTCAAATAATTGTCTTAAGCTTGCAGGAGTTATAATGAATAGTTGCTGTAACACTAAAAACAACAACTACGCAGTTGCTGCAACACCAGAAACAGCAACTACGCAGTTGCTGCAACACCAGAAACAGCAACTACGCAGTTGCTGCAACACCAGCAACAACAATTACCTAAAGCAAGCTATTTTGTAACAGCCACGAACAACAGATGGCAGCTATCTAGAGAATCGTGACGTGGCATAATCAAGTGGAAGTCTAAAGAAAGAAGCACACAATCAGCATGAACAGCATGGGGAAATGGCGAAGGAATATGAAGATCCCGAGAAGACAGTCAAAGTCAGTTACCCGCCGTGTAACAGCTAAAGCTCAAGAAAAGAATGTATTATCACATTGTTGTAACAACACTCCGAATTGCTTATTTTTGACAAAATGGGTTAACTGAATAGGCTGTAATATTCTATTGTAATAGATGTCTCCTCTATAAAGAGGAGACATCTACATGAAACGGGAGTTAGTCAGTGTCTATGGTCAGTCTGTAATCAAGATTCTGAGAACATCAGCAAGTCTCAACTCTATTGTATTTAATCTTTTTGGCAGATGAATATAAAACTGTTTTGAGCACTTAATTCCGTCTTCGTTTTCCTGGGGAATCTTGTGAGAGGGACTGGGCCCACCTTCCTCACAAGATTCACCCATTTACTTTCCTGTTAAGTGTGTAAGTGTGCAGTAATTTCTTTTTGGTACTCTGTTTGGATTTGATAGCATTACCTCTGGTATTCTTTGTTTTACTAGTACTCTGTTTCATTGATCTTTCAGTTTGTTTCTCACCGGTGAATGAGAGTGCAGTGTGCATCAGTAATTCTGATTACAGGGGCAGGTGCTGAACGTCCCCATCTGGAGGATAGGGTCCTGATCCTCTGCCAACAGAGCTTCCATTATTTTTCTTTCCAGATTCGTAGTTTTAATTAATTGCTTTCATTTTAACAAGTATTGTAATGACATAGCGTAAGAATTACGTATACTACAGCTTTCGATGCTTTTAGACTTTAAGTACATATAGTACGCAGTGCCTTTGAAATAAAAAGACTTTCCCTGGTCGACAATTAATGTGGTACTTGAATGTTTAATTCATAAACAATTCAACTAGCCAACACTCGATTATCCATGTTGCTAAGACTTACCATCTACCTCCTTGAAGGTGAAAGACACAATTGTTTCCACTTAGAGGTAGATGAGGCCCTTCATCCTCTTACATTCCTAGTGGACATAGACGTCGTAAGTGGATAACTCACACCTCCATTAACTTATTCTCTAAATGGTTATGCACATTATTCTATTCTTAACACTTAATTGTTTCATATTCTATTATTATTAATAACCCTATAGAATTTTCCATACAGGCATGACCAAGGCCACCCCTTTAAGCAATCTCAGGTATTTGGCAGTGGGTATGGCTCTACCCTGGTGTAGTAGTGTCACTGTACTACATTTATTTCATGGCAATATATCTATGTTTTTCTTCTCCAATATCGAGGCTTGTATTTGATGGTCATGACGTCTCTTGTATTACAATGTTCTACTATTGATGATATGTTGTATTTCACTATTTGTGTTATTATATTGTTTACCCTATAAGGCATTCGAGAGAATTCCTATGCCTTATAGTTGTTATAGCTCCAAATCTCACTCTTATGGTTTGTGATGCTGCACTTATGGCCTAGGGCAACCCCTCCTTCCAGACCTGGTCCAAAAATTTAAAAAACAGTGTTTTATTCCCTATACGCGAGATTTCCCTGAGTTAAACGCGTGTACACGTGGGTCTGTCATACCCAACCCGCGTGTATCTATTAAAACACTTAAAAAAATAATAAATTCCTCTTTTTCGGGTGGAGATCGCGGGTTTTACCCGCTGGATCACCTGTTAGTGCCCGTGGCCTAACTGTTCCCAACCAACTCCTAACTAAAAAACTACTTTGGAGAGGGTATAAAAAGACATCAAAGGGAAGGCCAAGGGGAGAGAGAAAGGAGAGCAAGATTATTATGTTGAGATTTTCCCCTTAGACCAGGTCTGAAGTCCTTGGTGCTTTCTGCACTTCCCCCATTTTGCATAGGAAACCCTTGTTTCCATGTGTATTGGTGATCATTCATCCTTGATATCATCATTGAGTAAGACTTGGAAGGAGCTCTTGTTGGAGGCTTGAGGCTGGAACGAATCCAGGAGGAAGCTTTGCTTGGAGCCTGCTGAAGGTGTTCAGGTGATATCTTTCCATTATATGTACTTTATTTGCCTTTATATATAAAGAAACACGTCTTTGTTCCCGAAACAATCTTTCTTTATGCTTATGAGATTCTTGTTTTGAATTCTTATGCAAGTGGTTACTTAAAGATTTTTATAACTAACTTTATAGCATAAAGATGGTTTATACATAAGTATCTGTACATGTACTGTTGTGTTCTTTGATTTGTTTGTCTTGCAGGTCAAAGGAAGAAGAAGGGAACTCCAAGAAGGGTTTGGACCCTAAAGGCCTTCTCGAACGTAGGACCTTAGGTACGTACCCTAAACGTTAGAATTTGCTTAAAAGTAAAAATGATGGCTGTGTGTGTGTGTTTCTTTGAATAAGCAATTTTCAGTCTGGTAGAGTCTTAGCCCAAAGGACCCTAGGGGTACTTTCCCTTCAACCAGAATTGGCGACTCCGTTGGGGACAACACTCTTGTTGTTCCTAGTTCGGGTAGTCTTTAAGCCAATCAAGGCTCAGCCCCTCTGTTTGTTGGCTCTGACTGTCTGATCCTTTCTTGAACTCCAAGCTTTTCCAGTTTTTCAGTCTGTGTTTTTTTATTTTTCTTGAAAGACTTCAGATACGCTCTTTTCCTGGATTACAGAAGCGTATATATGCAAGTTTCACTAAGTGAACCCGCGTATACGCAGGTTTCCTTAGTTACAGACGCGTGTACATGCATTCTGCACTTATTTGCAGGCGCGTATATTACATAAATTTCAAGATTTATAAATTTTATTTTTGCTGAATGGTTGTCTGGTGGTTTGGGTCAGTGTCAAGCAGTCACTTTTCCAGTAACAGTTCTCTGTTGACAGGGGGCATCTTGTTCTGAACTCTCTCTAGTCATAAGGAGTATTAATCTTGTTTTCGTTGATTGCAAGCATCATTGATTTTTGACACACAAGATTTCTGTTTAAGAATCTTGATTGCTCTGTTTCGGCAGAGTAGGAAGATTGGGTTCAATATTTGTGTCCATTTTTGCTTTGATGACACTTTTTTTTGCTTAACGAAATCATTTTTGTGACCATTTGCTCCTTCGTTTCGGGAAAGTTGTTTGTTACCATTTTCTTGAAACTTGTCTTTTGATCTTTTGGGACTTTCATTGCTGCTTTTGATTGTCAAAAGCGATTTCAAACACATTTATTTTTGTTGAGTTTTCATCATTTGAAAGGTGTCGATTCACAAAAGTGTTTGGTTGCCCATTTATCAATCATTGGTGTCAGTATTTTTGAGAGCTTTCCTTTGAAAAAGACTTTTTGGTTTGATTGAAAGAAAATCTTTTGAAAGTTTTTGAGTTTCGCTTTCTTAAACTTGCTTCTCATTTGATTTCCTTTTTTGCGAAGTGAAAGTGCTTTGTTTTTATCTTAGAACTTGTTTTTATTGTTTGGATGAAATGATTGGTAACACATCATCTTCTATCTAAGCATTTTAGTGGCAAGACAAAATTTGGTAAAGCAACAACTTTCCTTCTTTGTTTTTAGAGTAGTCTTTGAATCTTGCATCCACATATAGTTCTTGCATTAGGGTAGAATTTGCATCTCTTTTTAGGCATATTTAGATTTGTTAGTTTTTGTGAGTGTGGAGTCTGAAAAGAAAAAGAAAATTTGTTTATATTACAAGTACCTTTGAACCTCATAGAAATTGCTCTTCATCGAAAACAAAAGTGCATGTGCATGTAGCTAAGTTTTATTAATTTCTTTTGCGTCCATAAAAACACCACAAGTTTCACCCCCATTACCTTGTGACTTAAAGAACAGCCTAATAAAATCAAGCGCCTACTTAAAATCCACTAGAACTTTTTGTTTTAGTTATTACACCAACAAGTCTAGGATTTTAGGGCCTTGGATTAGGCGAGTGGAGAGTTAACTCTCCAAGGCCACATAAAACGTCAAACATAAGAGTCTGATTAACGACAGTAAATCCAATAGCGTTAGGAAGACCAGGAAAGCTCCAGATTTGGGAGTTAAGCACGAGGGTCTGTGAAGACAGGGAAGAGAGATACCCCCTCTCCTACTTGTCCGAACTTACCTCACGACTGTTCCGCTTGGCTTCTGCGACGAGTTGGTACCCATAGTTGCCTCTCCTAGGGATCTACACAGGTGGCTGCGGAGGGGAATCCCGTGGCACCTGAGGTTGACGTTGTATCACTCTCGACAGTACTACTGGAGGGCACCCTTGCGAAGCTTGTGGGCTTGCACCGGCACAGGCTGTTGTTAGGAGGTCAGCGTAACTTCCTCTGATACCTTCGCTGATAGGACTGGGCCGTCATTATCCCAGACTATCTTCGGAAGGCCCCTGACTCCACTTTCTTGTATTTTGGTGTTCGGTCCTCACCACCCGGAGCGGAAATACTTGGAAGTTGTTTGACTGGCTGTATCTTTAGGGACTTTATAGTGAGTGCTCTTTGCTCCTTCTATATAGTTGGCTTTAGGTATTTTTGTCTAGTCACATTTGGACTTTGTGTTCTGAGTGACTGGCTTACCACTCTACCGATCTTGAAAGGCTTTTGGTTGTTCTTTCAGAAGTTGTAGAGTTGCCTCCTCACGGGCAAAGGTTTTGATTGCTTATCCATATTCCTTGAAAAGTGATTTCTATATTCCTGCAAAGGAAAGGGTCTTTGGATCAGTTAAGTATGGCTAATATTCCTGTGGAAACCAACCAAGGTACCCTTCCAAAAGGGGATCCTTGTGTTTTTCCTTTCTTTGGAAACGTTGGTACTCCCTTGATGGCCACTTTGAATATTCTTGGGTTGAATGTTGGACTACCCGTTTGGCTATGGTCCACTCCGAATATTCCAAATGCTCTTGAAGCTTCTCAGATGAATGCTTTATTTCAGGGGCATCACATGCGTGCTAATTGTTCATTTTCTTTCAAAGAGAAATCTGGGATTCCTTCTTCTCCTCCTTCTTGTAACAAGAAATCTAAAAAAAGGAGAAAAAGGAAGTCAAAGAAGAAGAATAAGACTAGCACTTCATCTTCAACCTCTGCGAGTCATGTTGGAGATGAGTCTTCAGCCGCTGCAAGTCATGCTGGGGGCACAAGTCTAGTCACTGCAAGTCACACTAGCACTTCATCCTCAACCTCTGCCAGTCATGCTGGGGATGAGTCTTCAGCCGCTGCAAGTCATGCTGGGGGCATAAGTCTAGTCACTGCAAGTCACACTAGAACTTCATCTTCAACCTCTGCCAGTCATGTTGGGGATGAGTCTTCAACCGCTGCAAGTCATGCTGGGGGCATAAGTCTAGTCATTGCAAGTCACACTAGCACTTCATCCTCAACCTCTGCGAGTCATGTTGGAGATGAGTCTTCAGCCGCTGCAAGTCATGCTGGGGGCACGAGTCTAGTCACTCCGATTCATACTAGCAAAGAGTCACCGACCTCTGAAAGTCATGTTCAGGACTCTCCGCAAACCACTGCTAGTCATGTTGGCGGAATGGAGGTTGATAAGAAACCCGGACGTAGAAGTTTTAAACCTAAGTTCCCTTGTAAGATATGCAAGGGAGACCATCTTACTCATTTATGCCCTGGTATTCCAGAGGTTCAAAGGATATGGTCTGAGTCTGAAAGTACTTCTACTCCTAAACCTGATATGGTTTCTCATCAGTCCCATCAACCATTGGTTGATAATGTGGTGCAGCCAGTGCAATCGCTGGCCGATTACACTCCTCTTTTGGGGGGTGAAGTGCCTAACAAAAGAGTTTGTTTGATCTCTAGTACAGAGTCTTCTAGTATAGGGGGCATTCTGGTTTCTTCGAATGTTCCCCCTCCAAGTGCTAAGAGTGTTTCCTTTGATTGGGATAGTATTGTTGAGCCTCGTCTTCCTTCCGCTGCACCTTTCCAAATAAAGGTCAGGGTTAATTCCACAAATCTCTATCGATGTATGGTGGATGAAGGATCCTCTACAAGTATTATATCCTCTTTGACTTGGAAAGCTTTGGGTTCCCAAAGTTGTTGACAGCTCAGAGTCAGTTGTTAGCCTATGATAGAAGGCCTGGTGAATCTATGGGTGTTCTTCCTCAATTTCCTATCAATTTAGGTGGGAAGATTGTCTTAATCGATATGATGGTGGTTGATAGCCCTTTAGACTTTAATATGCTACTTGGGCGTGATTATGTCTATGCTATGAATGCTGTGGTGTCTTCACTCTTTCGAGTAATGTGCTTTCCTCATAACAGGAATATTGTCACTATTGATCAGCTTGCATCTGATAATCATCACCCTAATTCGACTTTACTGCAGAATGCCCCTTGGTTTGTTCCAAGTGTTCAAGTAGACTCTAACCCGCCACGAGTGAATTATGTGGCATTGAGTCCTCAATATTCAATTGCTTCTAAGAAGGATCCTTTGACTTATGATTCTCCTTCTTGGGACTTGGTCCCGGCAGTTGACCGAAAGATTCACCCTATAGGGACATGGAACCCTTTAATTCCCTCTTTTGATCCTTGTAGTTATCATGATTTCTTAGAACTTGTTTTGCCTTCACAGGAGGAACTCTTTGAAGCCATGAGTTATGAATACCAAAGGAGCCCTTGGCCTGAGCCCTGCAAGGGGTTTGTTCAGAGGAACTATGATGCATAAACCGCAAGGCTGCGTGGTTCCCTCTACCATATTGTATATATGAGTGTTCCTATTTATGTTTACAGAACTTGGAAGATTTCTCCTTTGGAAGTTTATGGTTGGTCCGTTCTGACAGGTATTGGTTCTCGAAACTAGCATATAGGTTAGGTTTTTCCACCTGCATTGTGCATTTATCAGTTTGCTTTCCCATTTTGCCTTAGGATCGACCCCACCAAGTTATGGTGCGGAACCTTCTCATTGCTTAGAAGTATCATGACTTGTGTGGTAGAGTCTACCTTATCATGGGTGCCCTAGTTAGTACCTTATTGTCGCTTGGCACTCATGCAGATTTTTCATCCCTAGCCTAGGGAGTCCTCTGTATTCCCGCCATGACTTATGCGTTGAAGACTCATTCCTCTTTGCTTCTTCGCTTCGTTCTGACCTTATACCCTAGAGGCTCCTATGTGTGTTGAGTTGTACTTCTGCATTGCATGTTGACCATTTGCACCTTTTGGCCTATAACCGGCTTCACCTGGACTCGTGTTTAAGCCAACTTTTGACCATGACGTCTGCAAAATCAACCTTGCATACCCTTGACTTCTGCGGCTTGACATACCCAGATCCGTGGAAGGAACTTACCTCTAAGTGTCACTGACCAATTTTTCACCTCCCTGAATTGAGCATAGGAACGTTCCTTTCCTAGGAACTAGGTCATCTGTTTCACCGACACTCGTTCTTTCCACTGTACCATAGCATTCTTTTATTCTTTTTCCGGCTTATCAGAAAAAGACAAAAAAATTAAATATTCCAAAAAGAGCGGGAACAGGGACATTATTTCCATTTGTTGTTGGCAGCTAGAGTCAGTCGTGTCGCCCTTGAACAAACCACTCAAAACAAAGTCTCCTCCGCATGGGTGGGATTTAGTTTGACTTAGGTACGCCATAACCTTGTTATCGAATCAGTTCTCCCCCGATTGGTTATCTCTTCCAATCATATGGAGGGTTCGTTCGTGCCTCCTGCATGACGAACTTATACAGATTCATCATATGCTGCCACATAGTCACATTGAGTCGTGCTTTTGTTCAAGGGAAGTTAGCCTGAGTCGGCCTTTCTGCGGTGTCTCTTGACTCATTTTTCAGTCGGCGATCCCTGGTTGTCAGTGTCATGTCTATCATCACATTAGTTATATTGGTCTTTTACTCGTGCCGGTTTGAGAAGGTCCCCATTGACTTCTTGCTGGCGGGTCTTGTCCTTATCGACGACGACACCTTGCTCTGAGGACAGGCTTTGAGCCGCACCCTGGCCCTATTTTCATTATTGATAGGTCACCTTGTGCTCAGCATCGATCAGTATCATGGATCTTTGACTGAGTGGTTTCCCTTGTGTTCGACGTCAGCATACATTATCACACATTGGGATTCGTGCAGTACCTTGGTTTCCATTTGACCCTATTGGTGGATACCTCGCCTCTGTGTCAGCTTTCATTATTGGTTGGTTCAGAGGGTTTCTGTCGTGCGCTAGCCACATCTTGTGTACGCCAGAAACGTACTTTGGTTGGGTTACTACATCTTTTTTTGTCTGATTCCTTCCACATTATTGGCCTACGGGTTACGCTCGCGCTAGATTGATGGAGGATGCCTTAATGCCTTCCTTCTAGCGGATCTTTCCCTATCGACTCCGACTCATTGCTCTGGGGCAAAGATCTAGAGTCCATTTGGTAGTACCTTGGGGTTTGCAGTCATTAGTGGCAGATTCCTCACTATCGACAGTGGGAAACCATCATTGTCTCCTGATTGATAGATTCTTACAGGTGTTCGACTTCAGCACATCTATTCACACTTGTTAGATTGTACTAGGTACCTTGACACTCATTATCATTATCGGTGAGTAGTCTCGCGTTTGTTAACAGTATACATCAATGACTGGTAATCAAACGATTTCTCACATGGTCGACTTCAGATCATTTATTCCCAGGGTGTAGAAATGTACCATGGCGGTCGGTGAAGACCTCAGGTTGTATCAGTATTCATTGGTTCACTTGACAGTTGCTCCTGTTGCTGCTAGTTGATACCACTCCACCTTATATGTTGCAGTCAGTCACGGCGACATTCTATATGCTGGCACCTGAGTTTGCAGGGTAGTACCATCCTATTCCATCATGTTCAGTTGGTACCTTTT
This sequence comes from Pinus tabuliformis, assembly GCA_031772625.1. NCBI lineage: Eukaryota > Viridiplantae > Streptophyta > Pinopsida > Pinales > Pinaceae > Pinus > Pinus tabuliformis. The sequence goes on from CM062804.1 coordinate 1,500,025,566, forward strand.
TGGGATCAGTCTTTGATATCAGTGATCCGTTGCATCTTTCAGCATCATTGATAGTCTTATATGTGATATTTAGACATGTACTTACTCATTATGATCAGATGATCCATTATGTATTTTCCAGTCATTCATACTTGTATACTTAGTGGATCCGCTTGTACTTGATATGCGGACATGCTTTACTTTTCCTGAGCATGGGTATGCCCGCCTAAGACAGTGTTTCTTTCTGATCTCCTTTCGGTGGCTTGGCAGGCTGAATTCTGGTGAAGTCCTCCTCGGTTTTTCGGCAGAGTTCCTTTCCTTGTACTTACTTAATATATTTCGGCCATCATGTTCCCCTTATGACCTCATACATTAGGGGGCATCTGTTATAGCTCCAAATCTCACTCTTATGGTTTGTGATGCTGCACTTATGGCCTAGGGCAACCCCTCCTTCCAGACCTGGTCCAAAAATTTAAAAAACAGTGTTTTATTCCCTATACGCGACATTGCCCTGAGTTAAACACGTGTACACGCGGGTCTGTCATACCCAACCCGCGTGTATCTATTAAAACACTTAAAAAAATAATAAATTCCTCTTTTTCGGGCGGAGATCGCGGGTTTTACCTGCTGGATCACTTGTTCGTGCCCGTGGCCCAACTGTTCCCAACCAACTCCTAACTAAAAAACTACTTTGGAGAGGGTATAAAAAGACATCAAAGGGAAGGCCAAGGGGAGAGAGAAAGGAGAGCAAGATTATTATGCTGAGATTTTCCCCTTAGACCAGGTCTGAAGTCCTTGGTGCTTTCTACACTTCCCCCATTTTGCATAGGAAACCCTTGTTTCCATGTGTATTGGTGATCATTCATCCTTGATATCATCATTGAGTAAGACTTGGAAGGAGCTCTTGTTGGAGGCTTGAGGCTGGAACGAATCGAGGAGGAAGCTTTGCTTGGAGCCTGCTGAAGGTGTTCAGGTGATATCTTTCCGTTATATGTACTTTATTTGCCTTTATATATAAAGAAACACGTCTTTGTTCCCGAAACAATCTTTCTTTATGCTTATGAGATTCTTGTTTTGAATTCTTATGAAAGTGGTTACTTAAAGATTTTTATAACTAACTTTATAACATAAATATGGTTTATACATAAGTATCTGTACATGTACTGTTGTGTTCTTTGATTTGTTTGTCTTGCAGGACAAAGGAAGAAGAAGGGAACTCCAATAAGGGTTTGGACCCTAAAGACCTTCTTGAACGTAGGACCTTAGGTACGTACCCTAAACGTTAGAATTTGCTTAAAAGTAAAAATGATGGTTGTGTGTGTGTGTTTCTTTGAATAAGCAATTTTCAGTCTTGTAGAGTCTTAGCCCAAAGGACCCTAGGGGTACTTTCCCTTCAACCAATAGTTAGGAGTGTATGCTCTTCGCGAGTCCCAATTCCATATGTAACATTCCTCCTTGGGACATTAACCTTTCAATGAGAGTTTTCCTCGTCTTCTTTCATCACCTCGAGGACATGTGACCACACGGGTGGAATTTGGACAATGGGTACGGAAAGCTACATATCCACAGTCACAATGGTTTGATGTATAACCCTAATCACTTGGTCTGTGTATCCTTTCTCTATCATACTCTCCTTCCAGTGGCACATCTCTGCACTCTCTATTCCATCCTTGTAATTTGGCTTTCTCTAGACATATAAAGGTTATGCAGATGAGTGAATTATGAACACCTTCTATGCTCATCAAACAAGGCGTTCCTACAGGTAACAATTTCCATTTAAACCGATGTATTTACTTTCATCCTTTAGAGTTCCTTTGTGAAGTGTTTCACTAAAATTTTCCACCATTTATTTTCTTTTTAGGGTTGCTCACTATATTCTTGTTCTTATTTTTAGGGGTAATTCCCTATCCAAAGAATGTGTCCTGTCCATGCTATATCCTAGAGACTTCAGGGTAATTTCCATGGAATCATTTGGGGTTCCGTTTCTACAGTTGTGACAGAAAAATTTCTCCATCTCGATTTCCTACAGGAAGCATAAGGGCATTGACCCTTTGACTACCATAACCATAAATGTGCGAAGGAATTCTATGTTTGGGTGATGTAAATTAAAATTCATTTCCTTCTTGTGATTTATCACTGGCCACTGTGTCATAAGATGGAAACTCATAAACTCTTCACCTTTTCAAAACTCAGAGTTTGGTTTCTTTTTTTCCTTTTTGTTTGGTAGAGAAGACAATGATGCAAAAATTGGTGATGTTTCTGAATCTGTGTTTTCATCTTCACATAGTTTCTAATAAGCACAGAAGTTCTTCGATTGCCCACTATTCATATCCTCAACAAGGTAATGTTAACTAATACCCATTTGGAGTTTTTTTCTTTTAATTTTTTTTCCATCACGCGAAAACATTTTTTTTTTTAAATCTTATTAGCGAAATTATGATTAACTCTTTCCTCATGTCAATTGCCACTTTCCAGATGGAAGAGAAAAGCCTCATGCAATAGATTGTATGACAGGTATGTCATCAGACTCGTTAAATATACAAAAAAATCTTGTTATTTGAAACCATCTTACATTTTAAGAATGTGTCTCGAGTATGTGTACGAGATTTAATTCTGGACTATGATCCCTTTCATAAGGATGGATATTATTTTCAAACGAGACTTACTTGCCTCTCTTTTGCTTTATATGAGAATTCTTCGAAAAAAATTTCACCTAATAGCACTGACGTTGCTACAAGTTGGATCAGTATATCTATTTGAGGGATGGGTTCTTATCAAACGTTTTCTAGAAATATTTTTCTCTCACTGTCTCACTTCAAGTGTGACCTGTGATTCATTATGGAAAGCTTAAGGTGAATAACAATTACGCTCTGAGATATTATCTTATGGAGGGAATTATTTTAGTTATTCTTGGAAGGGATAAGTTTGTACTTCTTGTATTTATAATATCTGAACATAGTATTTCAACTTGACATACGCGGCTTCTTAATTCCAAAGTTTATGATAATTATTCTAAATTGGTGGTTCTAGCCATTGTAGCTAGCGGTTAATCCAACATGGACCTTGTAATGCATACTCAACTTGTTAACATTAGATCATTTTATGTTTTAATATGTAGATATCCCCATCAAATATTATTGTACCTATTTTCCCTACAAAATTTGGTTTACTACTCACACTATCAACCAATACTGACCTTATCATTCCAGCTAAGGTTCAATACCACAATTATTTGAATCTAGGAATTATATCCTTGTATTTTTCCCATAGCTATTGAGAATTGAGTTTTGTTTATTTATTCCTTGCTAAACATGCTATGATAGTTCATCATGTATTCATAGTTCATGCATGGATTAAGTGATTTAATTGTCTTGGCGAATGAGCTCCATTATCACACTGAACCGAGTTTCCATTTCCTAATACTACCACATACTTACTGATTTAAAACTTTGGCTATCTTCTGCTACCTCATATTAGGATATTAGGGCATGTCAACTTTGTCCAATTCTACACATTTGCACATGATGTTATTTTAAGATATTAATACATCTAAACATCTATTCCCATCTTCTATATTCTATTTTGAACTTTCCAGAAACCAACAAGTTGAAGATAAGGACACTTTATTGGCGATGGTTATCCTCATAACTCGAGGTTGACACATTCGCCCCTGGTCAAGCTTAACATCTATTGCTAGGGTTGGCCATAATGAACTAGACTTTCATAACCCCAACCAACCAATCTTGCAAGGGGTCGATTGGCTGAACATCATATCTAAATATTCCTTATTACATATTGACTCAAAAATAACTCATCGAGAAAACTACCCTATTCAAACTAGTGCTTACATTACCTAAGGACATGTAAAGCATCTTGGTGAACGCATTAAATTTATCTACATAACCACATATACAACAGATTTAGTGTAGTTTGCTCTCATGTGATTACTTCTAGGTCTCATACCTCCTTTCCCAACAAGACCAATACCCATGCATAAGATAAATTTAAATAGAAATGTATACTCTATTTAAATTTATCTTAGGCCACTACTAGTCAAACAAATATATATATATATATATATATATATATATATATATATATATATATATATATATATATATATAGTTATTTTCACAACTCTCCCAATCCCATGATTTTTCACACATATGAATAGACTAATTGCCCTTTTTATCAAAAGATAAATAAATTAAACAATATTGTACATTATCAATAGAATTGGAAAATAAGTTAATAATGTACGTACCAATAGAGTTGTTAAATAAATTAATAGATTACATACCAGCAAGTCTCCACATATCACAATACAACTTGCTTTTCTTATGGTATAATTAAAATAAATAGCCATAACAACTTCCTAGTCAATTTCCCTTTCAATTCACAAAATTACTATTCCAAATCCCTATATACATACATCGCTATCATATGTTCAAATTATAGAGAGCTCAATTTCCATAATACATGTAACTCTTGAGTGTAACTAACTCTGAAATGTAACATACTCATAGAATTTTTCAAATGCAATCTAATAATACTTAATTCAATTTGATTGGCCATTAGGGATGACAGAAACATTTAAGGATGAGAATTTTTCGTAAAGAAACCTTGGAAATCCTTAGTAGTCCCCAAATTTAAAATAATAAAATTCTTGTTGATATATTTGTAAAAAGCATGAAAATTTTTAATAGTTTCATATTTAGTGTTTATACAATTTTGGTAATTTTTAATGTTAAGTTAGTTTTATATTATAAAATCTAGGAGAATCACTATTAGGAAAGAATGGAAATTAGTGAATCTTTTTTTTGGAAAAACCATGGAAAATTATCCCACTTGCAAATATTGCCGGCTAAAATTTTCCATGTTAGGGATACATGGGAATTTCACACCTTTTCAACCCAACCTAGAACTATCCCTCATGTTCACCTTGAGCTAAGATCTCCTTGTGAGGAATCAACCTGACTTGCTCCCCTTCTCAATTATTAAATACTTGTCTCTCACGACAAGGTTTCCTTCTATGACCATCCCTTTTCTTGCATATTCTTGTCCACGTTCCTAGGATTTTCTGTAAAAGCCCACCTTTCTCTCCCATGCTACTTTTAGGCTTTGGTAAACTTAGCACCTTTCTATAACTAAGAAATGTAATGGATATTTCTCTCCCATCCATAAGCACTTATATATGATTTTATTATAGAATACTTATCATGAAAGAATTATCAAATCTCATTTATCATTGAGATTTTATCTTAGTTTTATTTTGGCAAGAATCTCATTTTTAGGTGTCTCATTACCAAGTACATACATCTCATCCATTTATTTATTAATAAAAACCTATTTACATAATTAATTAAATATTATTCTTTGACTTTTCTACCATTCTTCCTCACCCAACTCTATCTAACCACACTGGTTTTATCGTAACAAATTTAGAATTGGCTATAGGAGCAGACGAACAAGAGATCATCGTGATACCTCCAAGAGGTGATGAAAAAATAACGACCATGACACCAATTCCACCACTGAGATGAAACCTAAAGACTAACACAAGAAGTACTTGAATAAAACAAACACGAGGAAACCCACACTAGAGAACTAGATGGAACAAATCCTCCTCACAACCCAGTGGAATTACGAGAGAAGAAATTTAAACACCACCCAAAATGAATGGAGTAACTTTTATGACTTCAGCCAAACATAGAGACTTAGACCACATTTCGAATTTCACGAAGAACAAGATATTACATTCACTCTAGAACAAATCAAGAGGAGTGTGGAACATTAACACCATAGAAGAATGTCCTCTAACCCACAAAGACAAAATCTTGAAACTGCATAGAAAATATGAGGAACAAAAAGACACAGAGACCTTACACTGATCATGAGATGGAGAAACTCATACTTTCCATAAATTTTCTAACAATAGGGGTCATGCAATGGTGAGGAGATAGAACCATACACCACACACTGAGGTACGACAGTCTCAGGGGAAGACCAATAACAAAAGACCATCCCAAACTAGAGAATCATGTTGCAATTATCCCTCCTTACCTTGGGTAGAAGCCCCAAAGAGACGCCATGGCACCTAACCCAAACACCTCCAACCTCCTCACTACCCTAACTCATCGCCCAATCTAGGAGACTCGATTGAAACACTCTCCAAACAATTGATATAATGAATATATATGGGTAATTAATCATTGCGCCTAAAATTTGATGAAGGGGATGACACATAAAGGCCAATTAATTAAGAGTGTGGCAAAGGTACAGTTACTCATGGTATCACTTGGGACCCTGGTACCCTCATATGATCACCCCCATCGGAGAATTCCATTTAGTTATTATTAAAATTATCATAAATTCATTTTTATTTTTGATATGATATTTTAATTTTCGATTTATCATATATATAGATAATTAGAATCCAAACGTCATTTAATTATAAAGCAATTTGTTGAATAGATTTAATTCCTTACGATATTTGGTTGGCACACAATTAAATGGATCTATATTGATTATTAATAATAATATTTTTATTATAATTATAACTATATATAATTAATGATTTCTTTGATATTATAATTATCAAAATAAATTATCATTATTTTTATTTATATGATAAAAAGGGAATCAATGTATATGTGTGTGTATGTGATTTTTTCATGTTTATATATAGAGTATTTTTATTTCTAATTATATGTTTACTAATTAAATTTAAAGAGATGTTTAATAATTAAATTACAAATATATGTATTTTTTTAAATATGGTAAATATTGTAATTCCATCTACAAAGGAATGTACATGTGTATGTTAAATATTTTAGGTAAGACTTTCACTATGGAGATTTAACCATAACCAAAATTTCACTCTTGTTACATAGGCATAAGGTAGTGTAATGTTAAAACAAATCAAAATGATTATACATATAATGAAAAATGGCGTAGATTAGACATGAGGATAGAGTATGACACTAGAAAATAAAATAATCTTGTGCATAGCATAAGGTTTTTCAAATTCATCAAAGTACGTAGTTGCAACTTAAATGGGGTCCTCGTTGTCATTGGGGGTCCTACCTACTAAGAGAGGGATACGAAGGTGTTACAATATGTAATCAAGGTGCTAATCTAGGTCCCTTATATAATGATACAAATGAAAGATAACTTTGAGGAAAATGAAACTCTTGACACAAAATTTTGATATTGGGGGAAATTTCTGTGAAGATTCGCAAGAACAATCTCAGGATTTCAGAAAGAGGTACTATACATGTTTCCCAAGTTGAAATTGTGGAAGGGATAAATTTTAACTTCTATAACGGAATGGGGAAATGAGAAAGAAATTAGGAAAATAATAATGAAGAGATTGACATGATGAACCTGAGATTTTGGGCTGAAGTCTCGAATCCCACAAAAATTCAGAGAAAGATATAGGAAAAATAAGACATGAAAATCATGGGTAACAAGTTGCACTTTTGGAGAGCATAACTCCTAAGAAAAGTATTGGAATCGAGAAAATGAAAAACCAATGGATAGGTATTGATGAGAAGGATATTCTAGTGGACTTGAAATTTGTATATGGGGAGTGATTTGGAAAATATTTTTCTCCTTCTAGGTACAAGAGTATAACAAGATCATGAAGACTTGTAACATGACTAGAACCAGTGAAGCATGGGTTGAGTTGAGTACCATGGACAATGAAAAATTGATAGTCATTCACATAAAGTTCTTCAAAGAAGGAACTATTTTAGGATTGTGATATTGAATGTGTCTTTGCATGTATCCATAACAATCACAGGATTTGAAATAGTAAATAATTAGGTAAAAGGATATCCAAAGGGACATGAATTTTTTTTGGATACAAATATGATGAAAATAGTAAAACGAGATGCACATGGATGGTGAAAGAATATGAATAATAATGAAATATAAGATAATGAGACAACCATGCTATGGATTTTCTGATATAAAATAAATTCAAGGAGAGAATCTCTTTAACCTTCCCTTTATTAACTTTCCATGAATTATTAAACACGATTCATGAATTTATGTGCTATATATACACATGTGTGTGATGTATCTGTATGTGTGAATGTGATGTACGTGCACATGCTTGATGATTTCATGATGATTGACAACAATTTTCTCTAGATATTGTGATGCAGTTATTTAGGAAGATGATTCTATATCACATCTTCTATAATTTGCAAATCCTAATATTTTATGTTATATGAATTTTGAATCCTAGGAATACCATACCTATGGATATAATATTGAGTTTATGGGCATGCTTAGCTTGTAATAATTTTTTAGCACGATTGGCTCAAAAATAGGCTCGTGTACAATATTTAGATAAAGATATCATAGGTTTGTAATATGTATTGTCCATGGGAATGACTATTAGAATAGTTTTGTGGGTTGGATAGAGGGACCTTATGTAGGTTGTATACAAGTTTTATCACATAGAATAAGATAATATGAAATGTGTGAAAATATTATAATACAATACCTACTATTATAATATTTCAAACAGAATTTTATGAGTGTTATGTTAGTATTTTGAGCACAATGGTAATCGGATGGGCTACCAAGCATTGATTGGACTAAGGAAACATCAAAGTTTGAACACTATTTTTCATAAAAGGACTTCATATTGAGGTTTGTAGAACTATGAGGAGGAAGATATTACTAGAGCTAGAATAATCACAAGTTAACACTTACCGGATGTGAGTAGTTAGCGCTAGTGATTATAATGGAATATTGAAAAGGACCTAAAAGAATAGGATACTAGTTGTATAGTAGGGGGCGAATCTCTTCCACTCACATATGTTGGTGTAGGGTTCACCATTGTAGTTAATTTTTGATAGAGGGAGCCAAAAGAACCTCATTTCTGTGGAGGTCATGAAATAGTTAGACCTACCAACCACACCACACCCACACTTATACAACATCATGTGACTTCACAAAGAATGAGATATTTGCATTAGAGAACAATGTCATCTTCCCTACAACATCAAGCCCTTAATCGAAGAGGTACTATGTGATGTTAGTCCTCTTGAAGTTTGTAATGTATTATTAGGCCAACCATAATTATGGAAGTGTCATGTTTTGTTTGACTCTAGGCCTCACATTATTATTATTACATTGGAAAATAAGTTATACAGGTTACGATAGGTTTCCCCGCCTACCGCAATCTCTTTGATCTCTACTAAACAATGTAGTAAGATTATCTCATAATAAGGGAAATTTGTTTCATTTTCTATTCACTCTCAAGTTAAGGGGAATATTGTGGCCACATCCATGGCCCCTGTGAAAGGCTTCTCTACGCAACAGAAGTAGGTGGATAAGTTCATGGAACAATGAAAGGACATCTTCTCCTCATCCATAGGAGTGCCCTAACACTGTTAGGTCAATCATTTTATTGATCTAACCCATAGAGAACCTCTAGCCAATGGGCTAATATACCACTGCTCCTTTCTGGAAAATGAAGAGAAGGAGTGGTATATCCAAGAGCTACTACAAAAGGGGCGCATATGACAAAGTTCCTCGCCTTGTGGGAGCCCGACTATACTTGTGCAGAAGAGGGGTAGGACCTAGAGGCTATGCATTAATTATCAGGCACTAAACAAAATCATTGTGCTATGGATTGAAGACCTTATTAACCAACTTAATGGGAACAAGTATTTCAACAAGATCAATATGTAGTCTGGCTATCACCACATTCCAATAGATCCCACATATATCTGGGAGAAAGGCTTAAAATCAAAGGAGGTCCTTTTTTATTGGTTTGTCATGCATTTTGGTTGACAAATTCACCTACTAATTTTATGAGGTTGATGGATAACATATTGTGTCCCTTCAATAACTAATTCATTTTTGTATATCGAGACGACATTCTTATCTTCAAAAAGGTTTAGGAAGATCACTTGAAACATATTTGACAGATCCTTTAGACGCTACAGCAACAAAAAGTATGTGATGACCATGTGAAATTCTCCTTTGGTATGAGTTAGGTCCAATATTTTGGTTACATAATAAATGAGCAAGGCTTTTATCTTCATCTGGCTAAGATCCATTTCATTCAATACCTTGCAGCCTTGATCACTCTCACAAAGATTCTTAGCTTTTTGTGCCTTGCCAATTTTTATCGAAGGCTAATTTTGGGATGCTACCATACCACTTGGCCTTTGCATTAGGTTATGAAGGGAGGAGTGAAAGAAAAGTTTTCCTAGTCTTAGTCCCAACAGAAGACATTCATTGAGATGAAGAACCACCTTTTCTTTGCACGTATACTCACATTTCCAGACTTGCAACAACCTTTTGAAATTGAGACATATGCCTCCAAGTATTCTTTTGGTTCAATTCTAGATGAGTAAGGGCATCGAGTGGCCTATATAGTGAGACACTTTCTAGTACAATTTTAAAGAACACCACCTATGATAAATAGATGTATTCTATAAGGAATGGATTCCATCAATGGAAACATTAAATTATGGGGAAGCAAATGATCATCCACACAGATCACCAACCTCTTTGGATTATTCAAACACAAAGGAAGTTGCACAATGATCACCATCACAATTTGTATACATATCTGAAACAATTCCACTTGAACATTAAATACAAGAATGGAACCACCAATCATGTTGCATATTTCCTTAGTCGATCCCCATTTGTAGCACTAACTATTGTTCTCAACTCTTATGGTAATGAAACCTTTGTATGGTTGCAATTGTACAAGAATGATCTAGTGTTCGTGACCACTTATCAAATGCTAGTGGATGGCATGAAAGTTCCATATTTCCACCTCTAGGACACATTATTATATTTCATGGGACACCTTGTTGTTACATCTAGCAAGGATGCCAAATTGATTTGGGAGGCACACTATAATCTAGTCGTAAGGAACTTTTGTGTGGAGAAAATGGTGGGAATACTATAGAAGTATTTTTATTATCCAAAACTTATATAAGATGTTTGAAAACATATCAGATCGAATACTATGTGTGTTACCACCAAGACAGACATCTAAAATCAAGGCCTATCCACTCCACTAGCTACTCCTATCTAGCCCCGAGAATCCGTCTTCGTGGACTATCGATGAGGCCTCCCTTCTACCAATCATTGTAATGACTATGTATTTGTGGTTGTGGGTACATTTTCTCAGATGGCCATATTTTCACCTTGCAAGAGGATTATCACAATAGATTACACTACCAAACTATTATTTGAATGAATATGGGTACATTTTAGAATCCTTCATGCCATTATATCAGATCGTTATAGTAGGTCCTTAAGCACATTTTGGTTAAGCCTCTACATGTTATTGGACACTAAGCTCACCAAGTCGACTAAATTCCAACCTATGACTGATAGCAAGACAAAGGTCTTCAACATGACGATAGTGCACATACTATGCATGTATAGTTGTAAGAATCCATGAAACTAGGATGAGAGCCTTCCTTATGTGTAATTATGAATCTAGGGTGAGAGCCTTCCTTATGTTGTCTCACTATCCTTGACAAACCTGTGCTAAATTCCATGGAAATGACCTCTGATTTCCACTCTAGAATTGGGATTGGTTGTCACAGTTCACATGGATGCTTACACTATGCCTTCACCTATTGACAATCCAAGCACCTAGCCATAAACATTGCTATGTATCTCTTCAAATTTGGCCAATAATATAATCTCTTCATTGTTCTCATTTTCTTCTCATACACAGAGTGACCTGAATATGGTTTCTCATGAAACTCCCTCAAGATCACCTTCTTGAGCTAATTTGTACCTACATTTGTACCTATACCTGTACCACTACATATATCTCTACCCATAGCACTACCTGTACCTCTACTTGTACCTCAACCTTTAATATACTGCAACCTGTGCACAATCTCCATATACCTATCATCCTTTTGGCCTACCTACAAGATCCTACCTTGTAAATCTGTCTGAGAGGAGCTCATACCTACAATGTGATTTACCTATATCCACCTACTAAGAGAATATGACACCTTATTTTCCTTACCTTTGATATACCTGATCTCAAAGCCGAACTCAATGATTATGAGCAACCATCGAGCCTGCCTCCCATTCATATTCAGTTGGTCAAATTGATACCGCAAACAACTGTGATCACTCATCAATTCAAACCTCCTACTAAGAAGATAGTGCCTCCTCATTTTTAATGCATGTACAATTTCTTCCACATAAATTTCATGTGTTAGGTATTTATACTCGTGATCATTTAGTTTTTGTGACCCATTGCATACCCTATGCGCATCCTGCATAAGGAGTCAATGAGGTTCTCCCTTGAACCCATCTGTACATACTACAAACTCTTTATCTAGAACTGCAATCTTTAACATTTGTGCATGTGTTAATAACTGCTTGAGCTACGCAAAATTGGATGCACACTTCTCTTTCCACTCAAACTTATTACCTTTCCTCTATAATGATGTTATATGATATGTAATCTACGAGAAATTCTTGATGAACCTCCTGTAATAAATTATTAACCCCATGAACTATATCACCTCATCCACATTTATTGGCCTTGCTCACTCTATGATAGCTCTTACTTTTTATGGGTCCACTACTATGTCATCCTTAAAAACAACATCTCCCAAGTAGTGTACATACAAATGATTCTCTCTCAACAATATCAAAAGTGTTGCTAAATGCTCGGCACACTCTTCTTCATTGTTAGAATATACCAATATATCATCAATGAACTCAATAACAAACTTGTCAAAATATGGATGTAACACACTATTCATTAAGCACATAAGGGTATCTAGAGAATTAGTTGAACCAAATGAAACTACATCAAACTGATGATTCCCATAACTGGTAAGAAAAATTGTCTTATAGATGTCCTCTTCTTTACCGTGTACCCGATGATATCTAGATCTCAAATCAATCTTCGAGAACAATATTTCTCCCTCCAACTGATAGAGCAAGTCATCAATCCTTGGTATCAGATACCTATTCTTTATGGTCACTTTTTTCAGCTCACTATAATTGATGCATAGTTTCAGAGTACCATTCTTCTTCTTCACAAACAATATGGTATGCCCTATGGTGATATACTTGGCCTAATGTACCCCTTGTGAAGAATTTCCTTAAACTACAGCTTCAACTCTGTCAACTCAGGTGTTCTCATCATCTACAGTGGCTTTGATGCCTAAGATGCCCTTGGCACCAACTCAATGGAAAATTTTACTTCCTTGTTAGGTTAAACCTATAAAATATTTGTAGGAAATACATCCTAAAATTGATGTGGAACTGAGTACCTACTCAAAGCATATGAATCCTCAATCTCCATTCCTTTGTCGCTAGAAATGTGCACTGCAAATAACACACACCTTTTCTTGTTACTGTGCTTGGCCTGCATAACTCTCAACATTCTAACTGATGTTGCTTTCTTATTACCTCACAAGACTCTTCGTCCCCCATTTTCATCCAAGCACTCAACGACTTTATTATAACAATCCACCTTGGTTCTATGAAGATATAACTAATCCATTCGCAATGATATATTGTATTATCCCAATGATAATACATTCAAATGTTCTAATATAGTCATACTCTTCAAATAAGATACACAATCTCTTACCCAATGATTAACTCACTTCTTTATACCTGTAGCCAACTACAATAACCAAGACTCTGCCTGCACTTATTTATTCAAACCAAAGTTATCTATGAGGTTTAGATTAACATAACTATAATTACATCTAGGGTCAATCAAAATATAAACAACTTGATCACAAAGTTTATCATAGTTCTCACTGATAGATGCCTGATGGTCTACCTGAGTGTTATATAGTGTTGCATAGATCCTAGGAATACTCTGCCCAACATCTCCCATTACATGTGCCTCTTGAGCATTGTAGATCTGTGGTCTACCACCAAGATACTGTGGACAATCTCTCCCACGATGCTCTCCTCAACAAGTCCAACATTGTAGATTATTCTATCCTTCATCCTTATTATTCTCTTCACATCGAAGTTCCTATCCTCTCTCAGATGCATTGAACCTCTTAGACTATGTTACATTCTCTTTATTACATGCACCCTAAGGTCTTTCTACCTTCCTGACCCATTTTAATTTTTTCCTTGAATTGCCTTTCCAATATATATTAGTTTTAGATCCATGCTTTGGTTTCTCATAACAATGCTTTAGCTTTCAGATGGCCTCCTCTAATGATCAAGGCTCATCAAAATCAACCCTCTCTTCAAATGAAATCAGTAACTGACTAGTGAATCTATAAATCTTGGCCTTGTCCTTCTTGAGGTAAGGAACATACCTTAGTAGCTTTAAGAACCTGCTAGTGTACTCCTCATCTCTCATTGATCACATCATTAGCTCATAGAATACCTCTGACATTATTCACATCTTCCCACCAAATATCTTCTATACCTTTGAAACTAAATGTAGTTATTATGGCTTTCATGTTCTCTGAATAATCATGCAACCTAAAAAACTTCCTCATACTAAGAAACTACGCATTTACATCGTGTTATTTCTTCATCTCTCCATCAAATGTAGGTAGCGTGGCTTCCTTAAACTCGTCAAGAAAATATTCCTTGTCACTCCTCGTGTAAGGATTATAATGATATTGATCATCATTCTTGTTAGAACGAGAACTAGACTAATACTTATGTCCATCACCTCTTGTATCTTGAGTATCCAAGGACCTACCATATCTCATCGTGTTTTCTCTATCGTACCTATACTCTCCATGAGACTAGTTTCCATATGCCCCATTAGTTCTATCCTCCTACACATTGCTGATAGAAAGTGGTCGCTATCACTGAAATTATAACAAACTCTAAAGTATCACTACATTTAAGTTTTCTTGTTTCTCTTGCGCCAGTATGATTTTTTCATTGTCTACCTTACGACCCCTTATGAATTCCTTTAAGCTTATAAGTGTATATTCCAAATCCAAAGAATTCCCAACACCATGCTACTCATCTGATCCGTAGGGCGAGTCTGAGGAATTATAGTTTACCATCTTGCTAGTCATCTTTGTTATTCTTATTGCAAGATATGACATGTTAGTTGAACCAAATCACAATAAACCAATGTACCTTAGCATAATTCGGGGAGGATACCTCATGTGCATGATAAACAAAATCAGCGTAATACATGTATAATATAATCATGACAACATATAGAAATATAACACATAATAAAATAAGCATATCACCATAATTCTAGTTGGAGTCTACTCATTAATGCATGATGATATCAACTACACATTCCATACCCTCATGAATGGAAACAACAACCACATCACTGTACACTTGGCCACCTATGAATACTAACGTTCATAAACAATGGATAATCAACCATACACTGATGACGACACACTCCAAAACAACACCAACAACTTCCCATGGTGACCTCACTACAACCATAACCCATACCATACAAATAAAACAAGCAGATAGTCTCACAACACAAGAAATAGATTTGCAACTGACATGAATTCATGAATAACACATAGTCCATCCAGTCCAAGGGGTGAACCATGCAATAATACCACTTTGTAACACCCTCCTCCCACAGCTACCTAAATAAATGACCAGCCGGGGTAGAAATGTGACGAGAAGTTACTATGATATGATTTGACTCCCTATGTGTGAGTTAAGGGAGTGGAACTAGATGAAAACATCACGCATACCCTCCACATCAGCAAAAAAACTCTGAGGAGACATCCCAATTACTTAAGTAACCATCCCCTAATAACAACTATGTTTCTAGACTATTAAACCCCTGCACGCTCCATTGACATGGAAAAGCAAATGTTGAGGAGGCTACAGACACTCCTACAACATGGCTATGCATATGTCTTAGGACTTTTCTCCTAAGAGCTATGCTTATGACTCTGGGATTTGTGCCATTTTTTTAGCCACAGAGCTAAGGTCACTGCCTATAACTTAATGACAGGTTCACAACTGAAATATAACAACCTAATAGTGATACAAATGCAATTACTTGAACAAGTACTTGACTGGACCCCTACTAGCCATGACAAGCATTTCATCAAGCATGTTGTAAATATGTAATCTATTGGTTTAAACAACATATCTAAGCATGTGGGTCTCATACTTATGTGAGAACCACGCAGAAACATTGTTCTCCTATACCATTAGTTTCATTATCATCTATTATGCTATAGATACATTGTTCATTCATTTACAAATCAAAACATGAGGAGACCCATACATCATCACTATCATAATACAAGCTTATAACCAAGATAATAACAACATATATATCAAGGATATCTCAGCCATAGAATCCACATATAAACTAGTACATTTACACATGAAATAAAAAGAACAAATAACCTCATATTAATGATGCAAAGCCAACGAGATTTGGGACTTCCATGAACCAATTGATCGTAGACATGGCTAAGCCAAATATCTCTTCTGTCAATCACCCTTGTTCCATATTCCAAGCATGAATGTGAGATCTCATAAAACATATCAATCAAAACCATTCAAGGATACAAGAGGCAAAACCACCACAGCCCATCAAATAGTGATTCCACCTCACAGTCGCACATCACAAACCATCACTAGATTGGTCTCTATAGAATCCTTCTAAGGCTAAGGAGGAGATCGAAAGAGGTAACCTCAAACCACTTGTAGTTCAACAGCTAGCCCTACTAAACCAGAGAGGGATCTCTCTAGATATTTCTCAGTCAATGACTGGAAGATAAATGGATTTTAGTCTAGATGTAAAAGTTTTAGTTGACTTTTTGAAAATTTAGGGTTTTTTAGTTGCTTGACCACAAATTCGGAAAAGCAAATAGGTCAAGGTCTCAATGTTTGCAATAGTAGGCATAAAGATGAGCAAGATAGTAGTGTCTTGTGATGGATTGAGGAGTTTGATCAATGTAGTGTAGGTTTTGAAAAGCTTAGAAGGCTATAATGAGCATGTATTACGATAAATTTATTAATCTAGAAGAAGAAATACATTGACATGATTTTCCACATAAAGAGAGCTTTGAATGTAAAGAATTATGCCTATATAACAATAAGGAAAATCACATGAGGAAATAAAAACATGTTAAGGGAGATGGATTCTTTTATAAGAAACTAATATAGAAATAAAATAACATCATAAGCTCACTTCCCATGTATTCCTAAAAAATAGCTGCAACTGGTCGTTGATTAGCTCTGTGAGAGCATAAGACACAAGTCCTCTCCTTTGAAGTCCAACGATTATGTTTGAATGAGGAATGATACATATAGAATAAGAAAAAACAATTTCTCCACCTTGAGGGGTCGAACCCCTAAGTGTTGGAACAATTTCCATGAATCTCTCAACTAACAAGTGAGAGTAAGAATGTCAAAAACAAACTCTTCTCTTAGACTTTGATTTGAGTTTTACTTCATTTATGAGGCCTAATTAATCATAAAAACAACCTAGCATGCTAATTTATTTCATAATTACATCATCAGACATCAAAATACTAACAATACATCATCAAAACAAATATTTGGCAATGACATGCTCAGAAATACTACTACATGAAAGAGCACATCACATTCAGGAAAAAACGCAACACACCGACGAAAAAGCACAACGCCATATTGCAGGAGAATTTTGGAGGACTTCCCTTGCACCAAATTTAAAACTTGATACTTCATTAGAAATATATGAGTGTCTATTTTCCATTTGACAACTAAAGAAAGTGATTTGGACACTCCAGTTACGATAAAAACTATTTTTCCCAATGTCACTCCAAAAATGCAATGCCTACTTCAAAATAGTGGCAGAAAGTGATGTTTTTACCTATTTTTGAGCATATTCTCCCAATATGTCTATTGATAAGCTTGCAAAAGTTGATATATGACACGTAGGAGTGATTATGTATCCAAGGATATAAAGTTTTTTGCATTTTTGTGGCTGAGTAAAAAGCGCAACACCAAGGCGTTGCACTTAGAGTAGTGTGTCAAATTTCTTCGTTTTCTGCAAAAATAGGGTTCAAATATTGATAAATATCTCTCTAACAATAAATATTTTTGGAAAACTGAGAGACTATTTTTTATATATGGATTTTTTGATGCAAAACCTCTCTCATTTTCTGGACATTAATTTTCATTTTCTCGGAATTCATGCCACACAATCATGACTAAAACAGAAAATTTACTTGAATTTTTTTTATTTCTCACATAGGTTTCCAATAAAGTAACATATAACCCAATATATGATACGAGTATAAAAATGGAAGGACATTTTTGTTCCTTGATATATGATTGAAAAAACCTCTTCCACTTTTGTATAGTTCATCTCCATTTCATCATAAACATGTTTTGAAGCAAAACCATACATGTGTGCCGCAAATGACCTGTTGATGAGTTTGTGAGAAACTTATCTCTTTGATGGTCAATCATTCAATTCTTGAGACATGTACTCCATTGTTTTACTTTTACTTTTCATTGTGTGTGGTCTTTGATTCCAAGGTGAAACCCTAACTCACTAGGAGGAAGAATTAGGGTTTAGTTTTGTGAAAACGAAGGATTTTGAGGGAGGTTAGGGAACTAAGGAAAGTGTAAATTTAGAAATTGGGTGAGGAGAAGGGTTTCAAACAAGAGAAACATTGTCTAATGGTATAGAAAGTGTGCTTTTTCTAGGGTTTAGGTGGAAATGATGGAATTTGAGGATGCGTTTGATGGAGGGTGTTTATCAATGTGTAGTTAGGATATGAAAAGGTGTGTGAACATTAGGACACAAGTTTTAACAACAATTGACCATGCAAATCATGAAATCTAGAAGACTATTTTCAAAACCCTAGGAGAGAGAAATGAAGCATTGTAATCACAGTTAAGAGAAATAATATATTATTGAGCATCATGAGAGACCACCATCTTATATTTTCTCCAAAAAAACGTGAATATAGTGGAGGAAATCACTTCAAAGAGGTTTGTATCCTTGGAATTAAAATGTAACAGTTGCGAGGATCTTTGAATGAGATGAAATTTTTTTACGACTTTGACCCTGATGACCTAATGGTGACACTTAGTTGAATGAGTACCATGATGATATGACTCGGATGATGATGATGACCTTTCAATCATGGCACATCCAACTGAGTGATGGCAATGACCGGAACATGAAAATTTTGAAAGGAGAAACAATAGACCTAGACACACTAGGGAGTGACCAAAATTATATTTTGAAAACCTAATGAAATTATAAAAAATATGACTTTGAGACCATAAAAAAAACATTGTAAGAGCATATTTGATCACTGGTGACTGGCTGGACTGACATGCACTAACATTAGCTCCAGCTGGAGATGATAACTCCTTGGAGGTGTCACGAACACTGTAGACCAGGTAGCCTTATTCATTGGGCATGGAGTCAAAATGCAAAAGAAAAAACTCAAACAGAAAAGTGACTAACTAAGTGAGTCTGAAAAACAATAAAAAACAAAACTCACTCCACTTACTTATGGTAGGAGACAATCAGATCTTAGGGCCTTCACCTCGGGCTCCAAATCTTGATGATAACCACCCACGTGCTGAAGACACACACACACACACACACACATATATATATATATATATATATATATATAATCATGTGAAATGTCCCTCAAGTGTAACCAATCCATCACATGGCTACCTACTTGAATTCTACTTTTACTTTCCTTGAGAAGGTAGAACAAACAAAATCTAGGCAACTTCGAGTGTCCACTAAAGATGTGCTCATGATCCATAAATACAGGAAAGCCCATCTTCCCTGTTCACTATCGCGAATGAGTGTAAGGATATTTAAAAATATGAAATGTTACGTTGTCTTGAAATCCATAAAAAAATACAATTATTCCTTTCATTTTGCTATGAAAAAAAACTTGGTTGTTGACCCATAGGAAGGCATAAGGAAGTACGAATTTCCACTACGTGTTTGTTGGTTGTAAATTCCTCAAGAATCAACAACTTTGATTCTATCTGTCGCATACTGTCTATCTTAGACTCATACTCTTCAAATTCATAGTCTAAATCATCTTTCAAAAGAAAACATTCTTCAAGATTATTAAACATGCCAGCCATATCCTCTTCATGGAATAAAAGAGTCCATGTTAGTTGATCTCCTTGTAGGAAATTTATATCACAAATTGGCTTACTCAAAACAACTTCTTGTATAGTTTGATGAGTCTCACGATTGTCATCATTTAAACCCATGTTGTCATTTCAGTAATGGAGGAAATTTTACTCACACATTCTTGACTAGGTGAACACTGAAAAGATGCCTTAACATGGGTTGTAACATGGTTTTTCAGCAGCTGATCTATTTCCTCTTCACATAGAGGAGAACATTGAGTTTTATAGAAATAAACATTGGCTTCGTGATTTTCATTTTCAAGATCACGAGTACGCCTTTCTCTATTTTGATCCGAGTTTGTTTCATCGAGGGAGGAAGTTGTTAATTTTTGTTGGGAGGAAAAGTCATAAAGGGATTCTAATATTTTCTCAACCAACAAGTGAGAGTGAGAATGTCAAAAACAAAATCTTCGCTTAGACTTTGATTTAAGTTTTTCTTCATTTATGAGGCCTAATTAGTCATCAAAACAACCTATTAGGCTAATTTATTTTATAATTACATTTTCAATACTTCAAGATACTGAAATTACATCATCAAACAAGTATTTGGCAAAGACATGATCAAAAAGACTACTACAGTGAAAAGTGCAACACATTCAAACAAAAATGCAGTGCAGTGAGGCAAAATCACAGCACCGTTTTACAGGAGAACTTTGGAAGCCTTCCCGTGATCTGAATTGAGAACTTCATAGTTAATTAAAACGCTTTGATTGTCTAGTTGTCATTTGACTGCTCAAGAAATTCATTTGGACACTCCAGCTAGGAGAAAAACTAATTTTGGCAAGGTCACTCCAAAAATGCAGTGCCTCCTTCAAAATAGTGGCAGAAAGTGATTTTTTGACCTGTTTTTGAGAATTTTCTCCCAATATTTCTACTTAAAAGCTTCCAAAATTGGATAGATGACATGTAGGATTTATTATCTATCCAATCATATATTTTTTTGGCATTTCGATGCCTAAGGAAAAAGTGCAGCACCAAGGTGATGCGGTTATAGCATTGTGTCAAAAATTTTGGGTTTTCTACAAACATAGGGCTCAAATGTGGAGATATATATCTCTAACCATAAATATTTTGTAAAACTAAGAGATTTTTTCCTAGCTAAGGATTTTTTGAAGAAAAACCTCTCTCATTTCGTTGAAATTGATTTTTATTTTATTATAATCCATGCCACAAAATCATGACTAAAACACGAAATTAACTTGATTTTTTATTTTTATTTTGTGACATAGGTCTCCAAGAAAGTTGCATATCTCCCCATATATGATACATATGTAAAACCTTAAGGAGGTTTTTGTTCCATGGTATATTATTGACAAACACATCTTCCACTTTTGTCATGTTCATCTTCATTTGGTCACAAACATGCTTTGAAGAAAATCCATCGGCGTGCTGCAAATGACGGCTTATGAGTTCGTGAGGCACTGATATCTTTGATTTTATATGGATGAACTATTGAGACGTGTCCTCCATTATTTTACTTATTATTTTTAATGTGTGTGGTCTCTTCTTCCAAGGTGAAACCCTAGTTCACTAGGAGGAAGAATTAGGGTTTTCTTTTGCGAAAATAGGGGATTTTGATAGCAGTGAGGAAATTTAGGGAAATTAAAGGGATAGAGAAATGAAACAATTCTTAGAAACTTTGGTGGGATAGTGAGGGAACTAAGGGAACTAAGGAAAGTGTAAATTTAGAATTTGGGTGAGGGAAAAGGTTTCAAATAAGAGAAACACAGTCCAATGGCTTAGAAAGTGTGTTGCGTCTAGGGTTTAGGCTGAAATGATAGAATTGTAGGATGGGGTTGATGGAGGCTATTTAGGAAGGTGTAATTAGGATAGAAAAAGGTCTATGAATAGTAGGACACAACTTTCAGTAACAATTCACCATGGAAATCATGAAATCTGGAAGACTACTTTCAAAACACTATGATAGGGAAACGAAGCATTGCAATCATAATTAAGAGAAGTAAGAGATTATTAAGCTTCATGAGAGAACACGGACCTATATTTGATGCAACACAACCTGAATATAATGGAAGAAATCATTGGAAAGAGGTTTGCAACCTTGGAATGAAAACATAGGAGTTGCTAGGATTTATGAATGAGATGAGAAACTTTTATGACTTTGACCCTAATGATCTAATGGTAAAACTGAACTAAATGAGGACCATGATGATATGACTAAAATGAAGATGATGACCTTTCAATGATGACACATCCGACTGAGTGATGGTAATGATCAAAGCATGAAAATTTTGAAAGGAGTAGCAATATACCTAGACACACTAGGGAGTGACCAAATTTTTATTTTGAAAACATAATAAAATCATAAAAATTTAACTTTGAGACTGGTGACTAGCGGGACTCACATGCACTAACAAGTCCAACCAACGCTCCAGGACTAGTAACTCAACCCACCAAGGGCTCCAGGGCATTTGTCCAACCATGGCTTGAGCACTAGTAACTCAAACCAAGCTTTTACAACACTCCAGCCTGTTTCTCCAACCAAGCCTCCACGATCTAGTAACTCAAACCAAGTTAAAGGAACCATGAGAACCAACTAGAAAACAAAGAAATGAACCCACAACACCATGGAAATTCAAGAAATGGCAAGGCTAGGAAAATCCATTGTCAATCTAGGAAAACCTTAATGCCAATGACATATCATGACCAATAAATCACATGCATATGTGATGCATGCCAAACTAAGTTAGGAAAACGTACATGCAACTCGGTACCTACAAGAAAAATCCATTGTAGCTTCCTATCCCGATGTCCTCTTACGCTTTCTTGCTCTTCCTTTGCATTCTTCCTCTAAAAGTCCATGTATTCCAAACTCCTCCAAGAGTGCTCCAAGAAAACTCTAAGTGTCCAAGAGTATGAGAGAGAGAATAGAGAGAGAGCTCTAAAACTGAAGTTACAAAAGTCTGTGAACTGATCCTCACAAGCCTTTTTATTAATGATGCCTCTATTTTCTTCATTTTCCATTATTTCCCTTCATTTTCATCCACACATGCAACCTATAACCTTTCACCTCCCTTTTCTCCTAATTTCCATTATTTTCATAAATAAATGTGCCAAAACGCCAATTTTCCTTTCTAAATACTTTTCCATTTCCTTTGCCAATTTCCTTCACCATTAACCAACCACTACCAACTCCAATCACTATACTTTTTTCCAACACTCAGCTTGGAATAAGTGTCCCATCAGCTAAGGTTATTATTTTTCCTTTATTAACTTTTATTACATGGAATTTTGACCAAGGTTGTTACATTGTCACATGGGAGCCTAGTCATACGAGTACTCCACTATAGCTGGTAACCAATGTAAGTGGTTGTTAACTTGTCGATGTATGATGGTCCTACTAAAGAGGGAAAATGCGCAACAAAGGTGCCACACCAATAACTTGGTGGTTGAGACCCATGGCAAGGGAACCATATTTTAGGGATAACCATTTTAGGTGAAAGGAAAGAGTTGTAGCACTGTTGGAGGACACAACACACTGCATAGACTCTTGAAGAGACCTTGCAATATGAACTAATATCTCTATATTTTAATAACAAAGAAAAGTAATTGAGAGTGAGAAGAAAGGAAGAACCAAATAGTAAATATTGTAGCAACTCAAAGGAAATGCACAACATTGATGCTACCATCCACCTAAGAGAAGGAATTGAATATTTCAAGAAAAGAGTAGATATGTTCCTTTGTGTTTTTCATAAAGAAAGTAGAACAAGTTTTCACAAACCCACATTCATTATTGAAGATAAACGCAAACATTCAAAAAAATTGTTCTTCTATGGTCTGAGAGAATAACTGTACTTTTCCCAATGACATTTTACAAGCCCCAAGATAAACGAATTGGATACGTTATATGGGAGAAGTGTATGAGGCTATGTGATGAAGACTAACTAATTATTTCTTTAATTTGTGTTTTTTCCAGATATTTTTGTGTAAAATGGCGAAAATCATTTTAAACAAGATTGTCACAAACAATTTTTTGCATGCATAAGAGAGTCAGATAACATATTTTGGAGGTCAATCTTTACTCATGTTGGTGAACATTGCATGTGGGTGGAGTACATTGAAATAACATATATTTTCATAGTCATTAGTATCAAATAACATTGCCATTTATTGAGCGTCAAGCTTAGTGTAATCAACATGTATGAATCACACTAAAGAGTAAGGGTTCTTGCGAAAGTGACATTTGTTCCCATAGCCACTACTCACATCATTCCTAAGGAGGTAACATTAAATTATGCATTTGGTTTCATGTAAAAATACGTGTTAATATGCTGTTGAGTTTGGAAATTTCAGAGTTGTTACATTCAATAAGCTAAGTGATATATATTTTTCTTTGGATTTGGAAATGGCATTTATTGAAGAATTTGGTGTAGCATGGTATTCCTTTCTTAAATTGAAGACATAGTAAAAGAAGCTTCTAGAACTCATTGAGGAACATTTTTAGTGAAAACCCTTTTAGGGGTCTATTCTTTTTTTAGATAATGGGTAGAATCAATGATTTGTTAGAGTTTTTAAACACACTAATAGTCTATATTGTTCATACTATAACAAAAATAAAAAAAAATCACTCTTGTTCACATTCAAACATGTATACTAAATGCATAAGAGAAGATAGATTTTTTGCATCTTGACGCATAGTTCCAACAAGATGAGTTACAAAAGTGGGAGATTAATTTTTAACTTATTTTAGCTCAGAAAAATCTTTTATTCGACTTCGAGACAAACTCCCATAAACAACCAAAAACAAATCAAACTATTAAAGTTGATAATTCAATTCCTAGTGCAAGAGAACGTTTTAATGCAGATGTAGAAATTCATCCACGACTTCCCAAACACGTCACGAGACCATTGGAAGAGTTTGTGAGAAACAAACACATAACATGTCTTGGATATGACAAGAAGGTCTATTTTAAGACTTCAGATTATTCGAAACCCATCCAATTTTAGAGTGCTAGATTTCTTCAAGACAATGTATTCTCACCTACTCATCTTCCTCCTCCATAATATATTTTCAGATGCCAACATTGTGATAGAGTTGGCCATGTAAAATATCATTAATTTTATCTTCAACCATGTGAGCATATCATAAAACTACTTATCATTCAAACAAATTCTTCAGAAATAATACTCTTACAAGAACGCAGATTCACCTTTGATGCATCTCTTCCTGTCTCTCTTCTTCGAAATTGACTTCAACAACCAATAGTATATTTCTCTCATACCAAGATTTAATCTTACTGAAAAGTCTTACAACTAAGATCTATTCATCTTCTCACCTTGTATCTAACATGGGGCATGGGGGGGGGGGGGGGGGGGTTGTGCAGGAATTGATGGTGATCTATAAGCTTCAAAGTTAAATCAAGCGAGTGTGATTCCCAACATAAACATGTTGTCTTGTCTTAGAGCTAAAGCGACCCATATGTATATTCAAAGTTCTAAATAGAGACAGAAAATTACCTAATCATGCATTTGATTAATGTCCTTCATTATACCACCGTAGGTTTAGACTCCCCTTTTGAGGTTGAGGTTCTTCATCTTTCTATAGGTTGATACCTCCCTTTTCCAGGTTTATGGTCTCCCTCTTAAAATACTTAGGGTCACTTCCTCTAGCAAAAGAATAACAACTTCTTCCCAAATTTGGAAGTATTCTCGAAACTACACTAAGTGTTCTAGGTTGAGACCTCAATGTCTACTTTTTCAAGACAACAGAGACCACTTCCTGTAGTAGAATACTTAAACTTCTAGCAAGATTTGGAAGTGTTTCAGGAACTACAATAAGTGTTCTAGTGTTGGTGTTTATCCTTAAACCATCACCAATTGTTTCCTCAAGTTCTCACGCTTTATACCTTCATTTGAGAGAGCACATTCAACTATTTTTTGTCATGTATTTTTCTCTTATAGCTCTCTTCTTGGACTCATATATACCCATTCAGATTCATGGGGGGATGTTGCAAATCTAATCCACTAAAGGTTAGGATGTGGAATTTCAAGAGTCACTGAAGCCCAAGAGTCACTGAAAGTCGATGGTCATGCACATTATCTAAATATATATCATTGTGAATATTATATGAAACTCATGATTTATCTTATTTGGTTATTGATTCCATGTGTATGTTTAACATGCTTTCTCTACTTTGTGATTATTTTGATTGTCCCACTTTCTTAATATGTTCAACCTAAAATAACTAAAAATTACCACTATTTGGGAGTGAGGAAATGATGTAACGTAATATTTTTACTTCAAGATAAAGATTTGGTTGTGTAATCATAATTCAAACTAGATCATAACAATAATTTCCATAACTCTATTACAACGTTCATTCGAGAACTCCAATCTAAGAAAAAAATGATCAGAAGAATTGAAATCTTTACAAGAGTAAAATTATGGAATATATTTCCATGCTAATATTATACACCATATCATCATGGATAGTTGATCTTTATGTCTTTTGCAAACTAATCTAAAGGTCAATATGTTAAAATAAACATAATTTTTTTTATAAAGCTAATGTCTAACAATGTAGGTTCATAATAATATAATACTATCATTCTTTAATCACAATTGATCTCTCTAAACCTCATTGTTTACCTCCCATGTCAAATTAAGGTTAAGAAAAATTAAAGTTATTTTCCTCATTCTAATAGTCATAAATATAATGTTAAAAAAATAATGTCATTCTCCTCATTCTAATCATCATAAAGATAATGTTGTTAATATATAGTAGATAGAAAATAAAAACCTTTGAGAAATCCTTACTTTTTTTCAAATTTATAACACCTTATATATATAATTTATGACATTTATATTGAAAGGTATCTTAAGAAATCTTATGTATAAAATAAATTACTATATTTTAACATCAATTAAAATTTATATATATATATATATATATATATATATATATATATATATATATATATATATATATATATATATATTGCTTAGTAGTTTAGTTATATAAATTAAATGGCTTGTAAATTTGAATAGGCATAAATTTATCATAAGAATCAAAACACATATTTTAAGATACATGTCCCTAACATAGATGGCGTTGCACTATGGTCTACGTGGAACAAGCGATGCTCCCGTAGAGGCATTGGGAGTATAGCTTGTTACTTTAAGAAGAACATCAACCCCCCATGCTAGGATTTGTAAAAATGACCCTTACAACCAATATTGTTGTTTAGAGATTACTCACA
The DNA here is from genome assembly GCA_031772625.1 of Pinus tabuliformis. NCBI lineage: Eukaryota > Viridiplantae > Streptophyta > Pinopsida > Pinales > Pinaceae > Pinus > Pinus tabuliformis. The sequence continues at coordinate 1,500,052,905 of CM062804.1, forward strand.
CTAATGATAAAAAGGACGTACATAACAATGTTTTCTTTCCCCCCATCAATTCTAACATCTATAACAAAAAGAATCTAGATGAAAATAGTCCTTACAATGGTTTAGAGAATTATATTTCTAGCATAAGTAATGAAAGTAATTTCCTTTGAATGAGTGAATTTAATGCTCAAAATTCAAGCAACCAAGCTATTATTCTAACCCTAATCCTCTTTGGTTAGACGAAGACCTTACTCTCACTAGCTCGTACGAAAGGAGCTATGAAGACGTGGGGGAGAATTTGTTTGTGTCAAAGCTACTCAAGCTTTATAGTGCTCAGGACCTTATAATTTGCAATAGTCTAAAGAAGTGGCCTAGTTCTAGCCATATGACATGCATCCATGGGCTTGGTAGTAGCGTGGTAGAATATGTTATTTCCGATCTCCCTTTATCCGAAAAAATAATAAAATTTGACATCGTAAATGACCACGAGCCTCACTCTCATCATAGGAATTTACCTATAACTCTCAATTTTGTCATGCATAGATATCGCATAGAAGATAATCCTTATAGCCAAAATAACTTAATCTTTGATAGAAATAAAAACGATCTATTTCGAAATAAATTAAAGACTATCTTGCTTACTTTATCTAGTATAGACAACATATAATACCTTTATCAAAATTTTACTTCAACGCTCTCATATTCTATTAACAAGTTCTCAATTGAGGCTTCAAATATTAAAAGAAATAGCAAAACCAACCCATGATATGACAAAGATTGTAAATGTGTGACGAGAGAAATTTAGGAAGCTCTTGATGAATCTCGTAAAATTGGCAAGATAAAAATATACAAAGCCCTAACTAAAAGAAGAAAATGTAGTATATTTGTAAAAGACAAGAGAATCTCTTACACCTCTATGAGGTAGCTCCTAAGAAATTCTAGAGGCATATTCTAACTAGGAGAGGTAAAGATAATTATAAAATTGCTTTGCACCAATGGAATTCCTATCTTAAAGAACATTATGAATCTCCAAATTTCATGGATAACTCTGAAACCCTCCTCACCACAAGAGACGTTTTATCGTTAGAAGACATTGATTTTGCCGTTAAACACCTCACAAATGGGAAAGATAAGGACATTGAAGGTTATGAGGTGAAAATCTTAGAAATTGGAGGTCGTTTCCTCATCCCCCACATCCACAAGCTTTTCAATCAACCGGTCAAGAAAGGGTTCCCTAAATCATGGACTCAGAGCCTCATTATCCCCATTTATAAAAGCAGGGATACAAATAACCCCTCTAATTATTGAAAAATTATGATGAGCCCTCTCTTAGACAAGTTATATGGTATTATTTTGGAAGAGAAGTTGAGCACATGGCTTGAAAGTGAAGGTAAGAAGGCTAAAGGCCAAGCGGGTTTTAGAAGGGAGCACTCAACAATGGACCACCTCGATACCTTAGAATCATTGTGGAGGAATGTCCCAATGATAAATTCAATCTCTTTTGTTGCTTTGTGGACTTTATAAAGGCTTTTGGTATAGTTCCTAGAAACAACCTATGGAATAGATTAGAAGCACTAAAGGTTCCTTTCGAGTTGAGAGTTGCCGTTATAAGGCTCCGCAAGAATGTAATTGACAAGTTAAAGAGTAATTAGGGGATGTCAAAAGATATTAAGTGTAATATCGGAGTTAAAAAAGGTTGCCCCCTCTCCCCTATCATATTTGGCATTTACATCGACAAGCTATAAGGTTGTTTTGAGGAAGGAGGTTGTGCTGGCACGATCTTATCTAGGATAATCATCATCCTACTTCTCTATGATGATGATATTGTTCTTCTCGAAAGGTTCCCATTTAATATTGATAAAAAACATAAACATCTTAGTGATTTCTGCTCTCCCATGGGTTTGACTCTCTTTTGTTAAAGCAAGAGTTGTGAATTGTACTTCGTTAAACCAAACAAAATTTACAATATATACACATTTCCACCATATTGAGAGGTCTAAGAAATATAGGCGAATTCTAAAAAGTACCCTCCCAAGCCTTCTGAGTAGAAACAAGAGTAACTAACGTGAATCACAGGTCACGTGAACCCTCCCCACATATAGCCGCGCTAACAAAAACCTAACCTACCTCTTAATCGTTGCTGTCCAATCTTCTTTTTTAATCTGACGTTAGTGATATATATCACCTCATGAAGAAGCAAGATGGTTAACCCGTGGACCACACCTAACCAATTGCTCAATCCAGATCGTTGATTAGCCTTGCTAAATCGGACATCAGAGTTGAATATCGCACGACAGAAGTGATCAAACTTTAGTGTGCAGTGAGGGTGGTTTTCAGACCCCACCCTCATCTGTGTGTCATGAGTCGTATGGCATTGTTGCTAACTTTTTAAAACCACCTTAAGCTTGAAAGGGTACGATCACTCTGAAACCACTCGTGGAGCAGTTTTGTCTGCCGCCACTGGAAAATTGGGAAATTCTGCCACCATTATCAATTCCTACATTCAACCTCTCTCCTGACTGAGAAAACCTTGTGCCAAACTCTGAGGATTTTGAGGGTTTTGATTACCATGGTAGCAAAGGCCAACCCTGTCCAATCTCCCACCGTGGACCTGTCTCACCGACATAGTGAAACAAGGAGAGATCTACTCATTACGAGTTGGCTTCCTTAGTTTTGTTCTTATACACTTCTTTGTCCTCTTTCGCCTAGTTATGGCAAAGATATCTCAGGTTGCTTTGCGAGATTGCGAGCCATTCCATCAAAATTTTTCTATCCTTACAGCTGACACCTTGGTTGGCTAGAATGTCTGCCAATTTGTTAGCCTTTATACACACATGGATGAATCTAAGTGTGCGTAGTCCCTGAAGATGTCCCTGAATTTTATGGAGAACTCGTATTAACCTGCAATTTTTTGTAACTTTTTCTGGTCCTCTTCCATGGCTAATTCTCTTGGCCGCATTGATGACTAGCTCTAAATCACTTTATATTATCACATTTTGGAAGTTGTCCTGTTTCAGAAATTCTAAGAATTGCTCCAAAGCCATTAATTCTACCATGTTGTTGGTAGCGTTAACTAAATGTCCATGGAAGCGAGAGATGATGCTTCCCGATACATTCCGAAGAACTCTTCCAAAGCCTACCAATCCTAGGTTACCTTTTGAAGCACCATCGATGTTATACTTCAAAAAACCTTTTGGGGGAGGATTCCAGAAATCTTTAACCATTTCCCTCATGGTTATCTTCCTATCTAGACCTTGTGGAATGAACCTGAGCATGCCTAACTTCCTTAGAGTTATTAACTCTACTTTTGAGGGAGGATTTTTGGGGAGATCCCTAAATATGGTGCTGACTGTCTCCTTAAGTTGTTTCAAGATCCGCTCCAATAGGCGAAGAGAGGAATTCTTCTCTTCTTTGAAGATTATTTTGTTTCTTTCTTTCCACAAATTCCATATGATGAAACTTGGCAAAAGAGCCCAAGCCAAGTTAAGAACTTCATAATCCGATAAATTATTCTTCCAATTGTTTAGGGAATTAGTGATACTTTCCTTGTCTCTATTTGACTGTTTGAAGATGGTGGCAAAAGTATCCGATAGCCTGGAGGTGAAAATGCAGCTATTGAGAAGATGTTCCATAGTCTCCTCTTGAGCCTCATAGAGCTGGAATTTGGAGGGTCCGAGCATACCCCTATTTCTAATATTAACCCAGGTTAAGATTTTCCTGTGGTGAACCAACCACATGAAGATTTTGATCTTCATCCAGCCTTTGTGCCTCCAGAGCTTCTGCCAAGTTCTATCCAAAGCTTGGGATAGAAGGGTGAAGCAACACCAAGGGTTGTGTTGAATGCAGTCAAGCACATATAGTTCATTCAATATCTTCCAACCTTGATCACTCTCATAAAGCTTCTTAGCTTTCTGGTACTTGCCAATTTTTATCGAAGGCTAATTTTAGGATTCTCCCATATCACTTAGCCTTTGCATTAGGTTACAAAGGGAGGAGTGAAAGAAAAGTTTTCCTCGTCTGAGTCCCAACATAAGACATTCATTGAGATCAAGAACCACCTTTTGTTTCCACGTATACTCACATTTCTAGACTTGCAACAACATTTTGAAATTGAGACACATGCCTCCAACTATTCTATTGGTTCAATTCTAGATGAGTAAGGGCATCAAGTGGCCTATCATAGTGAGACACTTTCTAATACAATTTGAAGGAACACCACCTATGATAAATAGATGTATTCTATAATGAAGGGATTCAATCAATGGAAACATTACATTATGGAGAAGGAAATGATCATCCACACAAATCACCAACCTGTTTAGACTATACAGATATAAAGGAAGTTGCAAAATGATCAATATTATAAGCTGTATACATATTTGAAACAATTCCACTTGAACATTAAATACAATAAGTAAACCACCAATCATGTTGCATATTTTTTTAGTCGACCCCATTTGTAGCACTAACTACTATTCTCAACTCTTGTGGTAATGAGACCATTGTATGGTTGCACTTGTACAAGAATGATCCAGCGTTCGTAACCACTTATCAAATGCTAGTGGATGGCATGAAAGTTCCATATTTCCACCTCTAGGACACATTATTATATCGCATGGGACACCTTCTTGTTCCATCAAGCAAGCATGCCAAATTGAGATGGGAGGCACACTACAATCTAGACGGAAGGCACTTTTGCTTTGAGAAAATTGCGGGCATTCTATACAAGTACTTGTATTATCCAAAACATTGATAAGATGTTGGAAATCATATCAGATCCAATACTATGTGTCTTATCACCAAGACAACCATCTAGAATCAAGGCCTATCCACTCCACTGTCTATTCCTATCTACTCCCATCTACCAATCATGGTAATGACTGCGTATTTTTGGTTGTGGGTAAATTTTCTAGGATGGCCATATTTTCATTTTACAAGAGGAGTATGACAATAGATTACACTACCAAAGTCTTCTTTGAATGAATATGTGTACATTTTGGAATCCTTCATACCATTATATCAGATTGTGATAGCAGGTTCTTCAACAAATTTTGGTCAAGCCTCTAGATGTTATTCGACACTAATCTCACCATGTCGACTAAATTCCAACCAACGACTGATAGAGAGACAAAGGTCTTCAACACGATGATAGTGCACATACTATGCACGTACAGTTGTGTTGAAGCCCTGAAAATCAGGTTGACAACAAGGGGGATACCCACACAGTCCGGACCTTGGTTGGCAGCTCCTTATCCGTTTGGTATAGCAGGTCCGACTGGGGATAATGGGACCAATTTCCCAATCTAAGGGTGTGTGTGTGCAGAGTTGGATGATGCTAATCAACAAGTTCTAATCTAAGCTACTTTATTCTAATTCTATGATATCGTAATCTAATGAAAACAACACATCTAATCTATGCTAACCCGGGATGTATTTCTTCTATTATGCGATCTAAAGAGATTTTAGACAATAACTGGTAATAAAGATCATTCAGCTATCATAAGAATAGAAATCAATTAAGATGAACCAATTTGCATAAAAAGTTAGGCAAAACAGTTGTGAACAGCATATCGCATAATACGTTATTCATATATCAAACATAAATAAATGATTCCACCATACAAAAGAGCCAAATGGTAACTCACACATTCATGCAATAACATATAAACAACTAAAAATTGTATATCACTTTAAGAATATAAGCGGATATGGCCAAGAGATAAAAGTACAATTTATGACTAGTCCTACTCATAAGCTTCAAGCAATAATGATTTATCTCTCCTTGTTCTGATATCTACCAAGAGTATAGAAGTGCAACATCAATAGCAGATATCAAATGCAAAAATTAATAAACCTTGATCTATTCATTCATCAAAACCTCCTCTGAGGGTGCAGAAGTGCATGTTCTGAGGACAAGTTTTTGACAAATTTCCGGACCCTTCTCAAAATGCATGAGAAGGGTGTAAATACTGCTAACTAAACAACTTAATTACATAAATTTCAGATACTGTTCAAAATGACCGCCCTTTATCTAAGTAAACTTATTTCTAAAAATTGAATCTAATTTCTAACTATTTCTGCATTTGCTGCTTAGTGCTGCGAGCATGAAACATTTGCCTGGGAAGAGTCGGTTGGTCGTCTTCTACTTTTGTTTGAGCCACAAAAATAGAAATGGCAAGCGCTGGTGCCTCTTTTTAGTAAACTAGAAGATATTTTTGAGAATCATCCTCTAGTTGAGCGAATTTACTGCGTGTATGCTTGGTAACAACCCAGATTCCTCTTAGTTGCCTCTGCTTTTGTTATCTCAGCTTCCGGACTCATGGATGACTAAGCAAGTGAGGGACTTTGCTTTCTGAACAATTTTCTTAACGATGTGCGATTAGTGCTAGGCACTAATCTCGCATCAAAAATTGCCTCCATTCTTTGATCTGGGCCTTTCTGGTGCGTTTTCTGCCTTTAGCGCTTTTTCCTCTACCGGGCATGAGCTTCAGAATTTTGTAAACATGCTGCTTTTGTGAGTTTCTTGACCTTGAGTGTCGAATCGCCTATTGATATCAGCATTTGTTTAGTAACACTCTGAAATCTGCGTTTCTGTTGCATGCGGTATCCATTTATGAGAGCATCTCTTCTCTGTTCTCCGAGCATTGGCACTTTCCCGTTTTTCCTTAGATGTTTCCTGCAGTTCACGCAATGGAAAAGAGTAATGATAGTAAATTTTGACACGAAAGCTTTGAGCTCTATGAATGCATAAAATCATGACACCCAGAGTGAACTGACTCTTTGAAAAACACAAAACTGTCCTACATGAATAACTTGGCATACATTCATTAATTTTCTTTAAGCCGTGCGCTCAATTTTTGGTTTAGGGACAGCTTTTCTTGGGTGTTGAGCCAAGGAAAATTTGCGACGGGTGATTTCTGTGACTCGCAGATCGCAGTTATCGCATATCACTTTTTTCGCAGATTACTTTTATCGCAGATTGCTTTTATCGCAGTATCGCGGCATCGCAGATCGCAGATTGCTTTTATCGCAGTATCGCGACATTGCAGATCACAGATCGCAGATTGCTGCAATTTGTCAAGTTATTCATGTGTTGTTTATGCGATGTTGCGATATGCGATAATCGCATATCGACATCGTAGATTTTCTTAAGATTATTCATTTATGGGTGCTTCTCAATGTATGCGATGTGATGAATCTCGCGTTGTTTTAATGTGCTCATAAGGGAATGCTTGATGATGCATTTTTTTTTTAGGAGTATAATACAAAAAAATTTATAAAATATTTTTGGATTTTTTTTTTTTTTTTTTTTTACTAAGGGTCCCCACTTCTTTAGAGTTATTTCTAATACTTAAAGAAGGAGGGGGGTTGTTGGTGGTCACAACAATGGCGATTCACTTGGAAGAACCAGTTATCTCTACTTTTCTATTGAATTCTTTAAACTTCCAAAACATGAAAAATTTTCATAAATCTAAACTTTGTTATGTACAGTTAGAGTATATTATGCCTAATTCTATCAATGATATTTTGTTTCAACTTCTTTCTTTTCTAATCGTTTTCTTCCTCAGGCTTGTCTTTGTATATACATCAGCCATTACTAGGTCATGTAAAGATAGAATAAAGTCTTCTCTGTGTGCTAGCCTTAAAATATGCTCGTTTGCCGTAGGTAGAGCCTCTGCTGCTAGCAGGCGTCCATAGCCTCGACAGGGTTACCTATTACCCAGCAATGATCCTTTATCCCGTTTAAGGTTACCTACAACCCTCAAAGAAAAACCCATTTTGACACATTTTCCTTCTTTATTCTTAAAGAACAATGTCTTGGTTTGGTAGACAAATTATGACACAGTCATTCACTTGATTTACACTTTTGTTGAACAAGTTGGCTCGTGATGAGACCCCTTGTCTTTTGATTTCAATAATCTTGAGTCGTTGCCCTGTTTTGATGGACAATGTTTGGCAAAGTCAGCAAAGTTATAATATCTGTGATCATGATAAGCCGGCTCGTGATGAGACCTCTTATTCTTTGAGATATAGTGTTTCTTGGATTGTCTCTCTGAATGCTGCGATTTTCTTTAATAGGGAGGATATCATTGCTTTCCTCAAGAAAGCTCTGGACGACAATAATAGAGTTAAAAAAATAGCAGTTTCACATAAAATCTTTATTTTGTTATTGATACCTTTCATTGTGCTGATATAAAACAATTCCTTTGCTAAAGGTTGCTTTCATCAAAAAAATTTTGAAGTTGAAACTAATGTCATATCTAGGCTAAGGTTTTTTAACTATATCTGTCAATAATAAAGATCAGATTTTCAAAAAAAAATTATTTATACAAGCAAAAAGCTCAAAATATGAAAGAGAATTGGTTTCTTTTCGCGAATACCAATAGTAACCATTAACAACCGGTTTTTTTATGAAAGAAAGAAAACGAAAAAACAAAACTATTCTACAAAATAGAAGAATAATCTTCTATGGAAAATATATTTTAAGGATTCGACCATTCACAGGCAAAGAATCCCTTCTATCTGCTAGATCCTGTAAGACAAACGTTGATGGACCTATGACTTCAACAATCTGAAAAGGACCAAGCCACATATTTTGAAATTTTGTATGCTTTCCCTTTTCTTCATGAGCTTTATCTCATTTTAAAACTAAATCTCCCATCTGAAAAAAAATTCTGGTCATTTTGTTTGAATCAAAAGAGGATTTTATTAGCGCTTGATGACGAGCATGGGTTCTTTTATCTTGTTCTCGTTGTTCTTCTAATTTGATTATTTCCATTTGTCTTAGATGTATGGAGGAAGTAGGTACTTCATCAATGTACTGCATTAAAGACAAAGAGGGAATGACTAAGTGAGTTGGAAGAACCACTTTTTTCCCATAAACTAAATTAAAGGGGGAAGTGTCGATCAAAGCTTTTTTTTTATTCTATCTGCCCATAAAGTGTTTATCAAAGCTTTATGCCAATTCTTTTGGTTCTGGTCAACTGTTCTTTTAATAATCCTGATTAGTTTTTTATTTGTTGACTCAGCTAACCCATTACCTTGCAGATAGTAATTGGCCGAATATTTTAGTTTGAATCCCCTTTTAAGTGCGAACTCAGTCATTGTATTTCCAGAAAATTATGATGCATTATCAAATATTAAAGCCGTTGGCAATCCAAATCTAGTGATTATAAATTGATCTATGAATTCGATAATATTTTCAGAATTAGTTCTCTTGAGAGGAACTGCCTCTACCCATTTAGTAAAATAATACGTTTCCGTGAGGATGTATCTATGTTGCTTAGAAGAGTGAGGAACGATCTCACCTATTATCTCCAAGCCCCATTGGCTGAATGGTTGCTCGATGCTGACTGGTTGTAGTGGCAGGGATGACTTCTTTTGTCTTCCACCAGTAGTTTGGCAGACTTGACATTTCCTCACGTAACTGTGTGAATCTTTGAACAACGTAGGCCAGTAATATCCTGCACGTAAAATTTTATGTGCAGTAGCATCTCCAGCATAGTGTCCGCCTGTTGGTCCCTCATGGAGTTCCTGCAAAACATTTTCGGCTTCAGTTTTTTCAAGAAATCTAAGAAGAACAGAATCATAATTCTTTCTAAAGAGAATATCATTTATGAGCTGATATTGTTTAGCTTTCAATCTCAGAGCTCTTTTCTTTGTGTGATCCAGGTGTGATGGAGCATACCCGTTCTTAAGATAATAAATGATATCAACATACAATGATTCTGCATCGTTCAGGCTTACCTCATGCATTTGTACCTCTTCGGATGAAATTTCAGGGATTTGCGATGCTCCAAATAACATTTTGCAGAAGCCTTGACCTCTTACAATGTTTGCTGGTTTTATCTCAAGATCATGTTCCTGTAAGGCAGTGATCCAATTCGCTCTTTTCTCGCCCATATCCTTCTGTACTAGAATATTTCTTACCGCTGGAAATGGTACTATGATATTAATATGGGTTTTGAGTAAGAAAGGTCTAAAATGTTTAACCGCTTTGAAAACAACATAGGCGTGTTTCTCTACGTCTGAATAATTGAGTTCAGCACCTTGTAGACTTGAGCTAAAAAACGCAATTGGAGCTTCTGTTTTTTCTTGATTTGCTTGGGTTAGAGTTGCAGCATATGATTTTTCTGAGGAAAATGTGTATAAAACAAAATATTCTGAAAAATTCGGGGTTGCTAAAGATGGAGCATTAATAATAGCTTGTTTGCTCAGGTTGAATGCTTCATGTTCATCTTGACACCATTTGAAAGTTGAATTCTTTTTAATCATGGTTTGCAAAGGAGACACAATTCGTGAAAAATTTGGGACAAATCTCTTTACAAAATTGATTTGACCAAGGAAAGATTGCATGGCTTTTTATTATGAGGTAGGGATATTATTGAGATTTCTTTGATTCTGTGAGGATCAATGTGAGTACCGAACTTTGACACTATGAATCCTAGAAGTTTTCCTTCACTTAATGCGAAAAAAATTTCTTCGGGTTAAGTGAAATCACATACCTTAAACATCGTTGAAAAATTTGCTTTAAATCTCTAAGATGGTCGCTTCGCTTCTTGGAATACATTGTTATATCATCCAAATAAATCACTACAGATTTGTTGACTAAACCCTTAAATGCAATGTCCATGGCTCTTTGAAATGTAGCGTCGGCACTAATCAAACCAAATGGCATGTTCTGATATGCGTATGTGCCCTATTTAGTTCTGAATGTGGTTTTGAACTGATCATTGGGATGCACCAGCACTTGATTATATCCTGAAAATCCATCCAAGAAAGACATCAGTTCTAAGCCTGCTATTGCCTGTAATATATGTTCCATAGGTGGAAGAGGAAAATTGTCTTTTTGACAGGCTTTGTTAAGATTCCGAAAATCGATACAGATTCTAATGTCTCCATTTTTCTTCCTAACGGGTACCATATTGGAGACCCATTTGGAATTTCTGACGGGGAAAATTATTTTGGCTTTTAATAACTTATTTAGCTCAGTCTTTATCTGATTTTCTAAATTGGGGTGGATATTTCTCAGTTTCTGTTGGACAGGATTTTCGTTGTCAATCATAGGAATAGCGTGTTGAATGATAGAAGTGTCGTATGTATTCATCTCATCGTAATTCCAGGCAAAAACATTTTCATATTGTCTCAAAAGAAGAATATATGCTATTTTTTCTTCAGGGGCCAGGGCTATGCCTAGAGTAATGTTTTGTGGTTTAACATCAGTTCCTAGATTTACTAATTCGTAGTTCAGAGTTGAAATGTAGAGTTTTGAATTGGTAGACCTTTTAAACAGGTTTTTCAAATCGTACAAGTCTTTTAACTTAACCACCGATTTAGGTATAGCATTATCAGTGCTATTTTGTTGTGATTGTCAATCGTGATGGTCTTCGTCAATTATTTGATTGGAGTAGGATCCTTCAGAAGTGAGGAAATTTACAATATTAGGATCATCATTGAATACTTTCCAATTTGTAATGTTGTTAGGGATGGATGGTCGAAAGATTAATTCTATTGAGAATCTATCTGGACTAAAATCTTCAGAGGGAATAAGCCTAGTGGCTACATTAGCCAAAAGGTCTGCACTCGTGTTTTGGAGTCTCGAGATTGAAGAGATATTAAATGCTATGAAATGCTCAGTCAGATATTGTACTAAAGATTGATAGTGTTTTAAATGACCTGATAGGCAACGTATAGTGTTATGTACCTATTTGACGATAATCTCAGAGTCTCCAGAGACCTGAAGATACTTGATGTTTAACCCGATTACTTTGTATAGGCCTTGCACCAGGGCCTCATATTCTATTGTGTTGTTTGTGCAATTGAATTCGAGTCTACATGTAAGCATGGTCTTGTTTCCTTCTGGACTAATCAGAATGCATCCTGCTCCTGCTCCTTCGTTAGATTTAGAGCCATCGAAATATAATTTCCAAAACAAAGATGTATTTACAGGTTCATCTACAAAACTAACACATTTTGAACTATTAGTTTGGGAAAAGATTTTGACTTGGGACAAAACTAAATTTTCTAAGTAAGGTGATGGGTGAGCATTGAAATTACCGAGAAAAGAATCTATCGAGTAATTGCCTATGATACTGCTGTTATATGATACTTCTTCATTTTCTCTCTCTAATTTCGCTACTATGTACTTCTGGTGTAATTTTCGTTCAACCTTTATCTAGTACGGTTTACCGTTATAGGGTAACCACATGTGCAACCATTCGGTTGCAAAGTATCCGTGGAGTTTCTCGGACCAATCCCTGCTAAGAATTAATCCATAGAATTCTGGGATATCGGCAACTAGAATGTCAATAAAGTGACATACCTTCGGGTTAGATGACAATCTTATGGTTACTTGATTAATTTCACCAATCACTTTGACTTGAGATCGATCAAGCTGAACTATACGCACTACGGATTTTTGTGGTTGAACATTTAGCTTAGCACATATTGATCTGGGTAAAATATTCGAAGAAGCACCGGAATCTACCAAACAATTGTGCACATTTTTGTTGAAAATCTCGTAAGTGAGAAGAAACGGGGGAGTGTGAGATCTTGATCTTCCTCCAATTAAGGCGATATCATTTGGATCAATCTTATTGATCACGTTAGTTGGAGGTCTTCCCATGTTATGGGAAGCTTGAGAGAGTACAGCGGCAGGCAAAGGTACAATAGGCATAGCATGTAATTATTTCATCATTATCTTTTGTTGATGCTCCAATTTGCTCAATTCATAAAGGGTAATATTAGCCCTAGTATTTTTCATGTCATCAACAATATTGTACTCCATTTCATCCGACACTATCAGTGTTTTTGATGGATTTGTTTGATCTGCTCGGACTAGGCTAGACTAGGTCGCGTTAGTTGTTGCTTTTTTTGTTGCGACTTTATCTTTTGTTGTAGGGCTTGCGCCCTTCTGCTTAGGGGTAGTTAGGGGAGGATCAAGCTGATTTTTGCTTCGTGTGCTAACCGAAAATATTTCTTGATCCTCTTCTTGCGGGTGGATGAAATCCCACATTCCTAGTAATTCCACAATTTCTTCGTCATTGGTTTTCCCTTCAGTGGCACTTTCTTCTTCTTCCTCTTCCTCAGTTTCAGCATTGGAGATGGCATTGGGTGGTTTTGCATCCGTTGAAGGACCTCTTTTAAAAGTTCTGTAGGGCTTTCTTAAAGAAGTTTCTGCCACTTGTTTTTTTGTTTCAATCATCTCATTAGACATGGTCTTTAATACTTTCTGCAATCCTTCCAAATCGAAAGGGTCTTTTGTTTGTTTCTTCTTGGAGTCTTCCTTGAAGGTGACTTTTTTAGACTTTCGTTCCTCTATCGCAGATCTCTTTTCCAGGGCTATTACGCGTTTCTCTACTACTATCACCTTTGTCATGTTTTCAACTAAAGTTGTTTTATTTGCTCTATCCACGAAGATTGCTATGTTTGATGGTAAAGCAGTGATATACCATTCACATCGTACTTCTTCGTTGGGTTGGGAAGCAGTAGGAATTTTGTTGAGAATTTTATTTAACTGTAAATCGAAATATTTGATAGGTTCTTTAGCTTGGGCCTTGAGATTGGATAGGTCATTGATTAATGTTATTGTTGATCTGTCATCACCAAACTTGATAAGGAATTGATTGTGGAAGATATCCCAACTTGTGATAGACCCGGAAGGTAATGAAAAATACCATGACTCGACTATTCCTTGCAGTGTGTAGGGGAAAAGCCGAACAACAACATCTTCATTAGTAACTCTGTTGAGATTGATATAAAGCATGAAATTGTTTATGTGTTATTCTGCTAGCATGGCTACTTCTGGATTGAATTTAGGCAGACATTTCTGAGGATGGGCCGGTATTGGGCTCAAGGGTGCATACATCAAGACTGCTCCAGGGGTTTTCCACGGAGATTGGGCCATCGTTGAGCTGCTAGTAGAGAAAAGTGCAGGAGATGATCTCTACGGTTGGGAAGACGAGGATACCATGATCGCGGATGATTGAAGAGGGATTGTGGTAGATGGATGAATGATGGCTAGGAATGGAGGTGTGGGTGGTTGACTTCGCAGTGAGGTAGTTGACATGGGTGATGTAGATGAAAGAATCTCACTGTCAGACTCTTGTGGTGATTTCCTCACTCTTTTCCTCGTGGGAAGAGGTAACTCAGTCGGCTGGATGCCAAATTTTTCACTTTTCAATCTGGTTAGGGGATGAGCAGGATTGTAATTCGAAGTAACACTACTTTGAGATTTATCAGACCTTTGAGGAGAAATGGAAAATCCCTGAAGTTTGTGAATCAGAGATTCGACCTCAAGAGGTTTAATGGTAAATTGGTCTGAAATATCAAGGTGTGCAGCAGTGATTGATACTCGAGCGAATTTCGATTCTGGATTTAAAAATACTGGAGAAGTCGGGGGAGATGATAAGGGCGATTTATTTTTAGAATGGTATTTAGATTTTGATTTAAGTGCCATTCATAGTTCGGGCCCTCCTTCTAGTGCCAAATATGTTGAAGCCCTGAAAATCGGGTCGACAACAAGGGGGATACCCACCTGGTCTGGACCTTGGTTGGCAGCTCCTTATTCGCTTGGTATAGCGGGTCTGACTGGGGATAATGGGACCAATTTCCCAATCTAAGGGTGTGTATGTGCAAAGTTGGATGATGCTGATCTACAAGTTCTAATCTAAGCTACTTTAGTCTAATTCTATGATATCATAATCTAATGAAAACAACACATCTAATCTATGCTAACCCAGGATGTATTTCTTCTATTATGCGATCTAAAGAGATTTCAGACAGTAACTGGTAATAAATATCATTCAGTTATCATAAGAATAGAAATCAATTAAGATGAACCAATTTGCATAAAAAGTTAGGCAAAATAGTTGTGAACAGCATATCGCATAATAATTTATTCATATATCAAACATAAATAAATGATTCCATCGTACAAAGTACCGAATGGTAACTCACACATTCATGCAATAACATATAAACAACTAAAAATTGTATATCACTTTAAGAATATAAGTGGAAATGGCCAAGAGATAAAAATACCATTTATGACTAGTCCTACTCATAAGCTTCAAGAAATAATGATTTATCTCTCCTTGTTCTCATATCTACCAGGAGTACAGAAGTGCAACATGAGTAGCAGATATCAAATGCAAAAATTAATAAACCTTGATCAATTCATTCATCAAAACCTCCTTTGAGGGTGCATGTTCTGAGGACAAGTTTTTGACAAATTTCCGGACCCTTCTCCAAATGCATGAGAAGGGTTTAAATAATGCTAACTAAATAACTTAATTACATAAATTTCGGATACGGTTCAAAATGACCGCCCTTTATCTAAGTAAAATTATTTCTAAAAATTGAATCTAATTTCTAACGATTTCTGCATTTGCTCCTTAGTGCTATGAGCATGCAACATTTGCCTGGGAAGAGTCGGTTGGTCGTCTTTTGCTTCTGTTTGAGCCACGAAAATAGAAATGGCAAGCCCTGGCGCCTCTTTTTAGTATACTAGAAGATATTTTTGAGAATCATCTTCTGGTTGAGCAAATTTACTGCGTGTATGCTTGGTAATAACCCAGATTGCTCTTAGCTGCCTCTTCTTTTGCTATCTCGGCTTTCGAACTCGTGGATGACTAAGCAAGTTAGGGACTTTTCTTTCTGAACAATTTTCTTAGCAATGCGTGATTAGTGCTAGGCGCTAATCGCGCATCAAAAACTGCCTCCGTTCTTTGATCTGGGCCTTTCTGGTGCGTTTTCCACCTTTAGCGCTTTTTCCTTTACCGAGCATGAGCTTCAGAATTTTGTAAACATGCTGCTTTTGTGAGTTTCTTGACCTTGAGTGTCGAATCGCCTATTGATATCAACATCTGTTCAGTAACACTCTAAAATCTGCGTTTCTGTTGCATGCAGTATTCGTTTGTGAGAGCATCTCTTCTCTGTTCACCGAGCATTGGCACTTTCCCCTTTTTCCTTAGATGTTTCCTGTATTTCACGCAAAGGAAAAGAGTAATGATAGTAAATTTTGACACGAAAGCTTTGAGCTCTATGAATGCATAAAATCATGACACCCACAGTGAACTGACTCTTTGAAAAACACAAAATTGTCCTACATGAATAACTTGGCGTACATTCATTAATTTTCTTTAAGCCGTGCGCTCAATTTTTGGTTTAGGGACATCTTTTCTTGGGTGCTGAGCCAAGGAAATTTGCGATGGGTGATTTCTGCGACTCGTAGATCGCATATCGCAGATCGTAGATTGCAGTTACCATAGATCGCAATTATCGCAGATCGCTTTTATCGCAGATTGCTTTTATCGCAGATTTCTTTTATCGCAGTATCGCGGCATCGCAGATCGTAGATCACAGATTGCTTTTATTGCAGTATCGCGGCATCGCAGATTGCATATCGTTGCAATTTGTCAAGTTATTCATGTGTTGTTTATGCGATGTTGTGATATGCGATATTGCATATCGGCCATCGGAGATTTTCTTAAGATTATTCATTTATGGGCGCTTCTCAATGTATGCGATGTGATGAATTTCACGTTGTTTTAATGTGCTGATAAAGGAATGCTTGACTCTTCTCAGTGCGATGCATTTTTTTAGGAGTATAATACAAAAAATTTTATAAAATCTTTTTGGATTTTTTTTTTTTACTAAGGGTCCCCACTTCTTTAGCGTTATTGCTAATACTTAAAGAAGGAAGGGGGTTGTTGGTGGTCACAACAAGTTGTAAGCATCGGTTAACCTAGGATGAGAACCTTCGTTATGTGCATCTATGAATCTAGGATGAGAGCCTTCCTTATGTTGTTTCATTGTCCTTAACAAACCTATGCTAAATTCCATGGAAATGACCTCCAATTTCCACTATAGAATTGGGATTGGTTGTGATAGTTCACATGGATGATTACACTCTGCCTTCACTTGTTGACACTCCAAGCACCTAGCCATAAACTTTGCTATGTATCTCTTCAAATTTGTCCAATAATAGAATTTCTTCACTATTGTCATCGTCTTCTCATATACTAAGTGACCTGAATATGGTTTCACATGAAACTTCCTCAAGATCACCTCCTTGAGCTAATTTGTACCTACATTTGTACCTATACCTATACCACTACATATACCTCTACCCATAACACTACATGAACCTGTACCTCAATCTTTAATATACTACAACCTGTGCACAATCTACAGATACATGTCATCCTTTCGACCTACCTGGAAGATCTTATCCTGTAAATCTATCTGAGTGGATCTCATAACTGCAATGTGATTTACCTATATCCACCTACTAAGAGAATATGACACCTTGTTTTCTTTACCTTTGATATACCTGATCTCAAATATGAACTCACTGATCATGACCAACCACCAAGCCTGCCTCCCATTAAGATTTGGTTGGTCAAATATATACCACAAACAACTGTGATCACTCATCAATTCAAACCTTCTACTAAGAAGATAGTGCGTCCACATTTTTAATGCATGCACAATTTCTTCCACATAAAGATCATGTGTCGGGTAGTTATGCATTTCCGTGACACATATCATGTCCCATGTCCATCTTGCATAAAGTGTCAACGAGGTCCTCTCTTGAAAGCATCTGTACATACTACAAACTCTTTATCTAGAGTTGCAATCTTTAACATTTGTGCATGTCTCAATAACTGGTTGAGCTACCCAAAATTGGACACACACTTCTCTTTCCGTTCAAACTTATTACCTTTCCTCTACAATGATGTTATAGGATATGTAATCTGCGAGAAATTCTTGATGAAGCTCCTGTAATAAATTATTAGACCCATGAAAGATATCACCTCATCCACATTCGTGAGAGTTGCCCACTACATGATAGCTCTTACTTTTTATGGGTCCACCACTATGCCATATTTATAAACCACATCTCCCAAGTAGTGTACCTCAGTCTTGAAGGAATTTCTATTGTTGAGCTTGACATACAAATGATTCTCTCTCAACAATATCAAAAGTGTTGCTAAATGCTCAAGACTCTCTTCCTCATTCTTAGAATATACCAATATATCAAAAATGAACTCAATAACAAACTTATCAAAATATGGATGCAACACACTATTCATTAATAACATAAAGGTATCTAGAGAATTAGTTGAACCAAATGAAACTACAACGAACTCATGATGGCAATAATTGGTCGGAAAAATTGTCTTGTAGATGTCCTCTTCTTTACTGTGTCCCTGATGATATCTAGATCTCAGATCAATCTTCGAGAACACTGCTTCTCCCTCCAATTGATCGAACAAGTCATCAACCCTTGGTATCAGAAACCTATTCTTGATGGTCACTTTGTTTAACTGACTATTATTGATGCATATTTTGAGAGTACCATCTTTCTTCTTCACAAACAATATGGTATGCCCCGTGGCGATACACTTGGCCTAATGTGCCGCTTGTCAAGAATTTTCTTCAGCTCCAACTTCAACTCTATCAACTGAGGTGTACTCATCATCTACAGTGCCTTTGATGCCTGAGATGCCCATGGCACCAACTCAATAGAAAATTTTACTTCCTTATGAGGTGGAAACTCTAAAATATTTGTAGGAAATACATCCTAAAACTGAGATGGAACTCAGTACTTGCTCAAAGCATATGCATCCTCAACCTATTTTCCTTTGTTAGTAGAAATGTGCACTACAAATAACACACACCTTTTCTTGTTACTATGCTTGGCCTACATAACTCTCAACATTCTAACTAATGTTGATTTCTTATTACCTCGCAAGACTCTTCGTCCCCCATTTGCATCCAAGCACTCAATGGATTTATCATAACAATCCACCTTGGTTCTATGAAGGTATAACTAATCCATTCCCAATGACATATTGTATTATTCCAATCATAATACATTCAAATTTTCTGATGTAGTCATACCATTAAAATCAAACGAACAAGCTCTTACCCAATGATTAACTCACATCTTTGTACGCCTGGCCAACTACAATAACCAAGACTAGGCATGCAATTATTTATTCAAACCAAACTTATCCATGAGGTCGAGGTTAAAATAACTATAATTATATCTACGGTCAATCAAAATATAAAAAACTTGATCACAAAGCTTACCGTAGGTCTCGCTTAAAGATGCCTCATGGTCTGCCTGAGTGTTATCCAATGTTGCATAGATGCTAGGAATACTCTGCCCAACATCTCCCATTACCTGTGCCTCCTGAATATTGTAGATATGTGGTCTGCCACCTAGATACTAAGGAAAATCTCTCCTATGATGCTCTCCTCGACAAGTCCAACATTGTAGAGGATTCTATCATTCATCCTTATTATTCTCCTGAGATCAAAGTCGCTATCCTCTCTCAGATAAACTGAACCTCCCAGACTGAGTTGTATTCTCTTTATTACATGCACCCTGAGGTATTTCTACCTTCTTGTCCCATTTTAATTTTTTCCTTGCATTGTGTTTCTAATATAGCTTAGTTTTAGATCTATGCTTTGATTTATCACAACAATGCTTTAGCTTCTAAATGGCCTCCTCTAATGATCTAGGCTCATCAAAATCAATCTGTCTTTAAATGAAATTAGTAATCGACTAACGAATCTGTAAATCTTGGCCTTGTCCTTCTTGAGGTAAGGCACATATCTCAGTATCTTTAAGAACCTTCTAGTGTACTCCTCATCTCTCATCGATCACATCATTAGCTCATAGAATTCTTTTTACCTCTCATAAAAGTATCTCTCTCATAAGCATTTATTCTTGAATAGTATCTCAACAATGTAAACTTTGAAACGAGAACTGATACTGTTACCCGTTTTGTAGAGGTGGCAAAAAAATGACCCGATTTTCAAAAGTGTTGATGCAGAATACACATGTTTTTTTAAGAACATGGTTTTTGGAACTTTAATTTTTTTCATGTGCATTAAGTTTTAGAATGGTAGTGAATGGTAGTGATTTTCATCCTGATTTTAAAAAGTGAGTATTCTGCATCACACCCTTTTTTTAAAAGACCTATTTTTTGACTTTAAATTTTCTAGTGTGTGAAATTTAAAACATTATTTTCTAAATTTGATAGTTTTTGAAGTTGTCATTGTATTCATATTTTCTTGTTCTCTATCTTAATTTTTTTTTTTTAGTGGGATTTTTATTGTTTTGCGTTTTTAAATTAGAAAGTCGATAGTTTGAATTTTAGATAATCTACATATTTAGACATCCTTAATTAATTTTTCAATCCACATGAAATAATTGTTTGTAAAAACAACATTTTTTAACAATGGACATAAAAAATAACCATTTTTAACATAAATATAACAAAAAAACTAAACGTTTTGATAATTTTTTGCTAGAATTAACATGTCGAAATCACAATTTTTATACAAAAATCAATGCTCCACCACTCGGGCGGGGCAGGGCGGCCCGGCGGTGGCGCTACGCAGGCGGCGCCACCGCGCAGCGCCACCGCGCAGCGCCACCCCCGGGCCACCCCGCCCCGCCCGAGGGGCGGAGCGTCGATTCCGGGAATCAACGCTTCGCCCCTCGGGCGGGGCGGGGCGGGGCGGCCCGGGGGTGGCGCTGCGCGGTGGCGCCCCGCGCAATGCCACCCCCGGGCCGCCCCGCCCCGCCCGAGGGGCGGAGCGTCGATTCCGGGAATCAACGCTCCGCCCCTCGGACTGGGCGGGGCGGCCCAGGGGTGATGCTGCGCGGCGGCGCCCCACGCAACGCCACCCCCGGGACGCCCCGCCACACCCGAGGGGCGGAGCGTCGATTCCCGGAATCAACGCTTCGCTCCTCGGGCGGGGCGGGGCGGCCTGGGGGTGGCGGTGTGTAGGCGGCGCCCGTGCAGCGCCACCCCCGGGCCGCCCTTCCCCGCCCGAGGGGCGGGGCGGGGCGGCCTGGGGGTGGCCCTGTGCGGGCAGAGGGGGCGGGCGGGTTGGGCAGCGGGGCTGGGGAGGAGGCGGGGAGGGGGATGGGTGGGCGGGGTGGGCAGCGGGGCTGGGGAGGGGGCGCGGGAGGGGGAGGGGCGGGAGGGGTGGGGCGGCCCGGGTGGGGTAGGGGGGTGGGGCGGCCCGGGCGGGGGTGGCCAGATGGGGGAGGGAGGGGTAGGGGGGTGGGGCAGCCCAGGCAGGGGGGTGCTGCGGGGGGGAGGGGGCGGCCCGGGCAGGGGTTGCCGGGCGGGGGAGGGAGGGGGAGGGGGAGGGGGGTGGGGCGGCCCGGGCGGGGGGGGGGGGGGAGCGGGCGGTAGGGTGTGGCCTGGGCGGGGGTGGCCGGGCGGGGGAGTGATGGGGAGGGGGAGGAGGGTGGGGCGGCCCGGGCGGGGGGGGGGGGGGGGGGGGGGTGGGGAGTGGGCGGCCCGGGCGGCGGAGGGAGGGGGAGGGGGTGGTGCGGCCCAGGCGTGGGGGAGCCGGCAGGGGGAGGGAGGGGGAGGGGGAGGGGGCGATCCGGGCGGGGGTGGCCGGGTGGGGGAGGGAGGGGGAGGGGGAGGGGGAGGAGGGTGGGGTGGCCCGGGCGGGGGGGGGGGGGGCCGGGGAGGGGGAGGGGTAGGGGGGTTGGGCGGGGCGGCCCGGGCGGGGGGCCGGGGGGTGGAGGGGGCGGCCCCGGTGGGGGGGGCCTGCCCGGCCGGAAAGAAAAATGATATTCTACCAGAAACATTAATGTGTTTTTCCTTAAAATTTAACTTTGTTTGAGACATAAAAAATTGGTTTTATTAGCATTGTTTAAAAAGTATGAAAATTGACCCTAAAAAAAAAAATCATTATTCCAGTATCAACACTTTCGTTCTGAAGCTATATTTTGCAGGAAAATTTCGTAGAAAATTTCGTAGTCACTGCCATTTTTAAAACAACCGCAAAATTGACACCTAAACAAAAAAAACATCGTTCCAGTATACACACTTTTCGTTTTCAGCACTGTTTTTGTGGTTTTCCAGTATGCCTCTCCATCCTGTGATTTCTTCATCTCTCCATCAAATTTAGGTAGCATGGCTTTCTTTAACTCGTCAATAACATATTCCTTGTCACTCCTCCTCTAAGGATTATAATGATATTAATCATCATTCCTGTTAGAACCAGAACTAGACTAATACTTAACTCCATCACCTCCTGTATCCTGAGTATGCAAGGACTTGCCATCTCTCATCGTGTTTTCTCTATCTTACCTATACTCTCCATGAGACTAGTTTCCATATGCCCCATTAGTTCTATCCTCCTTCTCATGGTTGATACAATGTGGTTTCTATCACTGCAATTATAACAGACTCTAAAGTATCACTACATTTATCTCTACTTGTTTCTCTTGTGCGAGTATGATTTTGTCATTGTCTACCTTACGACCCCTTATGACTTCCTTTAATATTCTAAGTGTATCTTCCAAATCCAAAGAATTCCCAACACCATGTTGCTCATTTGATCCATAGGGCGAGTCTTAGGAATTATAGTCTACCATCTTCCTAGTCATCTTTGTTATTCTTCCTACAAGGTATATCATGTTAGTTGAACCAAATCACAATAGAAAGATGTACCTTAGCATAATTCAGGGAGGATACCTTACATGCACGATAAACAAAATCAACATAATACATGTATAATATAATCATGACAACATATACAAATATAACACATAATGAAATAAGCATATAACCATCATTCTAGTTGGAGTCTACTCATTAATGCATGACGATATCGACTGCACATACCATACCCTCATGCATGAAAACAACAATCACATCACTGTACACTTGACCACATGTGAATACTAACATTCATAAAAAACGTATAATCAACCATACACTCATGATGGCACACTCCACAACAACACGAACAACATTCCATGGCGACCTCACTACAACCATAACCAATACCATACAAATCAAACAAGCACATAGTCTCAAAACACAAGAAACACATATGCAACTGACATGAATTCATGAAGAATACATAGTCCATCCAGTTTGAGGGGTGAACCATGCTCTGATACCACTCTATAACACCCCCCTCCGACACCTACCTAAATAAATGACTATTTGGGGTAGACATGTGATAAGAAGTTACTATGATATGATTTGAATCCCTATGTGTTAGTTATGGAAGTGGAACTAGACAAACACATCACGCATACCCTCCACATCAGCAAAAAAACTCAGAGGAGCCATCCCGATTGCTTAGGTAACCATTCCCTAGGAAAAACTAAGTTTCTATACCATTAAACCCCCACGTGCTCCCTTTACACGGACAAGCATATGTCGAGGAGGTCACAGAGAGTCCCACAACATGGCTATGCATGCATCTTAGGACTTTTCTCCTCAGACCTATGCTTTTGACTTTGTGATTGTGCCATTTTTTTAGCGACAGAGCTAAGGTCACTGCCAAGAACTTAATGACAGGTTCACAACTGAAATATAACAATGGAATAGTGATACAAATGCAATTACTTGAATAAGGACTTGACTGGACCTCTACTAGCCATGACAAGCATTTCAATAAAACATGTTGTAAATATGTAATCTACAGGTTTAATCAACATGTCTAAGAATATGGGTCTCATACTTATGTGAGAATAACGAAGAAACATTTCCCTTATACCATTAGTTGCATTTTCATCTATTAGGTCATATATACTATTCATTCATTTACAAATCAAAACATGATGAGAGCCATACATCATCACTATCATAATACAAGCTTATAACCAAGATAATAACAACATAAATATCAAGGATACCTCAACCATAGAATCCACATATAAACCACTACATTTACAGATGAAATAACAATGAGAAATAACCTCATATTAATGATGCAAAGGCCAACACAATTTGGGACTTCCATGAACCAATTGATCATAGAAATGGCTAAGCCAAATATCTCTTCTATCAATCACCCTTGTTCCATATTTGAAGCATGAGTGTGGGGTCTCATAAAACACATCAAACAGGACCATTCAGGGCTACAAGAGGCAAAACCACCTCATCCCATCAAACAATGATTCCACCTCACAGTCAGACATCACAACCCATCACTAGACTGGTCTCTATAGAAGCCTTCTAGGGCTCCAGAGTGTTTGTCCTCTATCCTGTACAATGTCCTAGGCTGAGGAGGAGATCGAAAGAGGTAGCCTCAAACCACTTGCAATTCAATAGCTACACCTTCTAAACAAGAGATGGATCTCTCTAAAGATTTCTGAGTCAATGACTAGAATAGAAATGCATTTTAGTCTAGACGTAAAAGTTTCAATTGAGTTTTTGAAAATTTAGGGTTTTTGGGTTGCTCGACAACAAATGAGGAAAAGCAATTACGTCAAGGTCTCAATATTTGCAGTAGCAACCATAAAGACGAGCAAGATAGTAGTGTCTTTTGATGGATTGAGGAGTTTTGTCAATGTAGTGTAGGTTTTGAAAATCGTAGAAGGATATAATGAATATGTATTACCATGAACTTGTTAATCTAGAAGAAGAAATACATAGACATGCTTTTCCATATAAATAGAGCTTTGAATGTAAAGAATTATGCCTATATAATAGTAAGGAAAATCACATGAGGAAATAAAAACATGTTAAGAGAGATGGATTCATTCATAAGAAACTGATATAGAAATAAAATAACATCTTAAACTCACTTCTCATGTATTCCTGAAAAATAGCTATAACTGCTCCTTGATTAGCTGTCTGAAAGCATAACATACATGTCCTCTCCGTTGAAGTCCAACCATTATGTTTGAATGATAAACAATACATATATAATCAACAAAAACAATTTCCCCACCTTCAGGGGTCAAATAGGTAAGTGCTGGAATAGTTTCCAATAATCTCTCAACCAACAAGTGAGAGTGAGATGGTAAAAAACAAACTCTTCTTTTAGACTTTGATTTGAGTTATGATTCATTTATGAGGCCTAATTATTCATACAAACAACCTAAAATGCTAATTTATTTCATAATTACATCATCAAGATATCAAAATACTGAAGTTACATCATAAAAACAAATATTTGGCAATGACATCCTCAGAAAGATTGCTACAAGAAAGAGCACATCACATTCATGAAAAAACACAACATAGTGAGGAAAAGGCACAATGCCATCTTGCAAGAGCATTTTGGAGGACTTCCCTTGCTCCAAATTGAATACTTGATAGTTCATTAGAAATATATGAGTGTCTAGTTGCCATTTGACAACTAAAGCAAGTGATTTGGACACTCCAACTAGGATAACAACTAATTTTCCCAAGGTCACTCAAAAAATGCAATGCCTACAAAATAGTGGTAGAAAGTGATTTTTTGACCTATCTTTGAGCATATTCTCCCAATATGTCTACTGATACGCTTGTAAAAGTTGATATATGACATGTAGGAGTTATTATGTATCCAAGCATATAAAGTTTTTTGCATTTTTATGGCTGAGTAAAAAGCACAGCACCAAGCCGTTGCACTTATAGTAGTGTGTCAAATTTCTTCATTTTATGCAAAAATAGGGCTCAAATATTGATAAATATCTCTCTAACCATAAATATTTTTGGAAAATGAGAGAATATTTTGTAGATATGGATTTTTTGAAGCAAAACCTCTCTCATTTTTTGGACATTAATTTTCATTTTCTCAGAATTCGTGCCACACAATCATGACTAAAAAAAAAAAAAATCACTTGATTTTTTTTTATTTTCTCACATAGGTTTCCAAGAAAGTAGCATATATCCCAATATATGATACCTGTACAAAAATGGAAGGATATTTTTATCCCTTTATATATGATTGAAAAAACCTCTTCCACTTTTTTCGAGTTCATCTCGATTTCGTCATAAACATGTTTTGGAGCAAAACCATACATGTGTGCCACAAATGACCTATTGATGAGTTTGTGAGGCAATTATCTCTTTGATGTTAAATCGTTCAATTCTTGAGACATATACTCCATTATTTTACTTTTTATTTTCATTTTGTGTGGTCTCTACTTCCATGGTGAAACCCTAGCTCACTAAGAGGAAGAATTAGGGTTTAGTTTTGGGAAAGGACGGGATTTTTATAGGTGTGAGGAAATTTAGGGAAATGAAAGGGATAGGGAAATGGAAAATTTATAGGAAAATTTGGGGGGATAGTGAGGGAGGTTAGGGCACTAAGGAAAGTGTAAATTTAGAACTTGGGTGAGGGGAAGGGTTTCAAACAAGAGAAACATTGTCCAATGGTTTAGAAAGTGTGTTTTTTTCTAGGGTTTAGGTGGAAATGATGGAATTTGAGGATGGGTTTGATGGACGGTATTTAGGAATATGTAATTAGGATATGAAAAGGTGTATGAACATTAGGAAAAAAAATTTAACAACAATTGACCATGGAAATAATGAAATCTCGAAGACTATTTTCAAAACCCTAAGAGAGCGAAATGAAGCATTACAATCACACTTAAGAGAACTAATATATTATTGAGCATTATGAGAGACCACCATATTATATTTGCTGCAAAATAACATGAATATAGTGGAGGAAATCACTCCAAAGAGGTTTTCATCCTTGGAATTAAAATGTAACAATTTCCAAGATTTATGAATGGGATGACAATTTTTTATGACTTTGACCCTAATGACCTAATGGTGACACTGAGTTGAATGGGGACCATGATGATATGACTGAGACGACGATGATGACCTTTCAATCATGGCACATCAAACTGAGTGATGGCAATGACTGGAACATGAAACTTTTGGAAGGAGGAACAATAGACCTAGACACACTAAGGAGTGACCAAAATTATATTCTGAAAACCTAATGAAATGATAAAAAAATGACTTTGAGACCATAACAAAAACATTGTAAGAGAATATTTGACCACTGGTGACTCGGTGGACTAACATGCACTAAATTTGCCTCGAGCTAGGGATCGCAGCTCCTTAGAGGTGTCATGGACACTGTTGACCAAGTAGCCTTATTCATAGGGCATGGAGTCAAAATGCAAAAGAACAAACTCAAACAGAAAAGTGACTCACTAAGTGAGTTTGAAAAACAATAAACAAAACAAACTGAATCCACTTACTTATGGCAAGGGACCATCAGATCTTAGGGCCTTCATCTCGATCTTCAAATCCTGATGATATCTCCCCACCTACTGAAGATATGTATATATAAAATCATGTGAAATGATCCCTCCACTGTAACCAATCCATCACATGGCTACCTAGTTGAATTATACTTGTACTTTCCTTGAGAAGATCGAACAAACAAAATATAGGAAACTTCAAGTTTTCACTAAAGATGTGCTCATGATCCATAAATACAAGAAAGGCCATCTTCCCTGTTGACTGTCACAAATGAGTGTAAGGATATTTAAAAATATGAAATTTTACCTTGTCTTGAAATCCATCAAAAATACAATTATTCCTTTCCTTTTGATATTAAGGAAAATTTGGTTGTTGATCCATAGGAAGGAATAGGGAAGTATGAATTTCTGCTACCTGTGTGTTGGTTGTAAATTCCTCAAGAATGAGCAACTCTGATTCTATCTTAGTATATTGTATATCTTAGACTCATACTCTTCCAATTCATAGTCTAATTCATCCTTCAAAAGAAAACATTCTTCAAGATTATTAAACATGCTAGCCCTATCCTCTTCATAAAATAAAACAATCCATGTTAGTTGATCTCCTTGCAGGAAATCTACATCACAAATTGGTTTACTCAAAACAAATTCTTATATAGTTTGATTAGTCTCACGATTTTCATCATTTAAACCCACATTGTCATTTTCAATAATGGAAGAAATTTTACTCACAAATTCTTGACTAGGTGAACACTGCAAACCTGCCTTAACTTGGGTTGTGACATGGTTTTTCAGGAGCTGATCTATTTCATATTCAGATAGAGGAGGACACTGAGTTTTACAAAAATAAACATTGGCTTCGTGGTTTTCATTTTCAAGATCAGGAGTAGGCCTTTCTCTATTTTGATCTCAGTTTATTTCATCGAGTGAGGAAAAACCATAAACGGATTCTAATGTTTCCTCTTCCATACATTCTTCATCCCCATACAAATTTTCAAGAAACTTAATGAAATTTTCATAAATTTCACAACATCTATCCATCATTGATAAGGAAAAATTGAAGCTTTGATAATGTTGAAAGAAAACTGAATGAAAAATCCTTTAGAGAATATAAACTAGCATATGGTATACTATCATACCATTTCCTCGTTATTTCCTCCAAGGTAGCCATGAAGATCTTCATCAGACAATCTTGAGGAAACATAGTCGTTAATGTTGGCATTATGTTTCTGGTATGGCTATATGTTACAGGTGTTGTACTTGATGGCAACCCCCACGGCAAGGCTCTCAATATATTGAAAATTAAGAAGTACGGAGGAGATCAATTCAGAAAGTGCGTACCCACAGGTACACCGTGAGGGGATCCCGACCTGATACGCAGATAAGCCTTCCAGGAGGTGCGTACCCTAGTGCACACATTTTAAGGCAAAGAAAAGCACACGTGGGGTTTCTTATGTTTAACTAGCCGACGATATTTGTGTTTCTATGGTTTTGGCTCATGGTATTGATCCATGATTTTAGGAGGAGCTTGCCTATATAAAGCAAAGGAGATCACTTGGCTAAGCATCTTTCGTAATTGAATATCTTAATATCTGAAATATTTGGTTATGGTCTTAAAAGCTTGATCTATATGAAGTTTAAAGTGAATCTGTGAAGGGTGATCTCTCGAGCACATGATCAGATCTAGGCATCTGAGCATCTGTGCCTCTCTCGTGGACTGTTTATTCGGCCCTAATCAGAAGTACGCAAGTGTTTATCAGGAGAGCGGTGTGGGTACGCAGAGGAGAAACAGAAGATCTGCGTGGGTACGCGAAGCAGAAACAGAAGATTTGTTTGGGTACGCAGAGCAGAAACAGGAGACCTGCGTGGGTACGCAGAGCGACGAAGGTTCAAATGCGTATGCACAGTAACTGTACGTGGCGCGATAGTATCTCTGGGCGCGTACCTGCAGCAACAATACGTGGCGTAATAGTGTCTCTGGGTGCGCACCTGCAGTAACAGTAAGCAGAGCGGTTGAAGAAACAGTGCGTGGACACGCAGTGCGGAAAAAGGGTCTCTGTAGGTATACGCAAGGGAACAGAAGGTGAAGTGCATACGCACGCAGACCAGAGAAAGAATGACTGCGTATCTATCTTAAGACATTTTGTTTAGTTGTATTTTTCTGTTGACAAGGTGTTCTGGCTTTGGTTCTATTATTGTTGATCTGGTTACTACAGTTGACTAGGTGATTTTGTTATTCTTGATGATCATTTGATGCTTATGGATCCAGTTTGAAAATTTATGAAAAGTGGTCCTTGTAAGAAAAGAAGTAGGGGGTTGCAGCTCCCTTCCAGGAGAGACTGGAAAACGAGAGAGAGAGAGAGTTGTAGCTCTCTGCAGGTTGCAGCCTGCGTACTGGTAAAGGACTGCACCAGTACAAATCCATTGTAAAAGGAGTTTCTAATTTGAAAGAAGATAGAGACATATTGCAGCAGGTGGTTTTCACCCACATTGGGTTTCCACCTTACATCTTGTGTTCTTTGGTGTGACTATCTGTTTTCTTTGTTCATGCTCATTATTTTATGGTACTGACATGTAAAAATAATTCAAAGAACAAATAAGGAAGATTTATTAAAAGAATTAGATAATACTAATTCACCCCCCCTCTCAGTATTATTTCCAACAATTGGTATCGGAGCAGGTCCTTCAGAGAAGCTTGATCGCTTGAAGGTAGATCGTTCATCATGAGCAACTACGAGAGAGAAGCATCAATCAGGCTATTAACACCCAGGTTGTTCCCTATGACTCCCAAGGGAATACGGCCGGGGTAATCACTAACCAATCTTTGGATCACAGCTTCTAGCCAAACTGTGATCAGAGAGGGCTCTCTCTTTATGATTTGTCTCTGTTATTATGGTGTTTTAGGCTAGCTATTATGCTCAGGTTTTGGTTTATGTTTTGGTTGAAGGATT
The DNA here is from genome assembly GCA_031772625.1 of Pinus tabuliformis. Classification (NCBI taxonomy): domain Eukaryota; kingdom Viridiplantae; phylum Streptophyta; class Pinopsida; order Pinales; family Pinaceae; genus Pinus; species Pinus tabuliformis. Next base: position 1,500,082,836 of record CM062804.1, read on the forward strand.
TCTTTCAGATCTTATGATATAGTGTTTAGATAGTGAAATACCATTGGGCAATGGAGTCTGGAGTTGTGAAATGATTTGATATGTTGTACTGGTGGTGTTCAAACTGCAGGGCCTATTGTGTATTTTAGACAAACAAAATTAGCTTGAATGGTGATGTATGTCAACCAACAGAAAGCAATTAAGAATTTTCTATTAAGTTGGTGAGGTGAAAGTGAACACACTGCACAGGAGCAAAGCTTGAATTCCTGTGACAAAGGCCACTGTGAAAGGTGTATTCTGAAAGTGCAGCAGTTAAGAATTACACTTTATATAGATTACAGCTGAAGAAAACATTCATAAACAACACAGATTGAACTCAGGGTACTCAGTGAGTAAATCCTGAAAGTTATTCTTTTTCTTTGTTGCTTAGTATTGAAAATCAGATAACATATATGGATTTTAACACAACAAATAATTGACAGAGAGAGATACAGAGACTTATTGTATGGTGAAATACACAGGAATCCAGCAGTTATCAACAGACACCAGAACGCATCCAACACCTCAGAAATCCGAGAAATTCCATTGCTTTCTTTATTAACTTCTGAAAAGATTACAGCATAAGAGCTTCTTCAGGAGAAATCAACAACAACCCTTGCAAGCTCATGCGAAGGGGACTTTATAGCAAGCTTATACAAAATATCTCAGGTATTGAGTCATCTGAGAGAGAAAATATCTTCATAAATGCATATAGAAAGTAGGAAAAGAAGTTATTGTAACTCTGAATGCAGCATAAATGCTCTTTATGTCGGTCAGAGGGTAAGTTGACCTTTGGAGCTCCTTGAGTCGGTTTGCTTTAACGCTGAATGATGCGGCTTTATTTCTTGTTGCGCTGTATTTTCTCGGCCCTGCCACCTGTAGTCTTCTTTTTCTGCTTTGTTGGCCAATGTATCCGCTAAGTTGGCTCAACTTTAATCCATCATGCATGCTGATCTCGTTGAACAGTGTTCTGCATGAGCACTGATACTCTTTAAGAAACAAAATTGTTAAGTGACTCCCTGTTTAAAAAATCTTCTGTATTGCATTTGTCCACCATTCTTGCGTAGGAAGTTGATGCCTGAGAATAGCATCCATTGTTTCCTCTGCCTCTGTGTATTTGAAGAAGTTGGGAGCTACCCCAAACAGGTGATTAATCTCATTCATTATGAAAAACAAATTCTCTACTCTGTTGTAAAGAGACTGTCCTGTGGTTGGCCCTGTTTCCTCTGAGGTGCTGGGCTTATCATTGATCTGGTTGGTGGCAAATGTATTGACCCTTTTAGCATATTGGTCATGTGTGAATAATCTCCCTGCGCTGTTCAGTAAGCCAGGGAGTCCTCTTCTTTCCAACACTTGAAATTTTTCCAAAAACTTGTTCACCTCAGTCTGCATATCCTGGGTTCTTCTCTCCAATGTCTGCACAAAGTTTCTCAGTGTGAGAACCCTTTTAACCATTTGGATGGTGTCAGTTCTGTTTGTAATTCCCATGGCAGTTAACTGGGAACTTGTTCTGTGGTTAAGTACATTGATCATTCTGGTGGCCACTTCAGGCATACTGCCCAATTGAGCTCTTGATCTGTGAATCTCCCTCTGTGCCTTTGGGATGAGCTCTAGTTGTTCATGGATAGTTTCGATGTATGGCCATTTCTCATTGATAGATTTGCCAATGTTAGCCCATAGCACTACTTTCAATTCAGCCACCACTTTATCTAACTTGAGATCATTCTCTAGCTCTTTTATTTTGTTTTTTAGGGCTTTCACCTCCCTTTCTTTCTCTGCCACAGTTTGTTTAGATTTGTCATATCTATCATTGATTTTAGCCAGAGAATCTTTGGCTGAATTGAGCTCCAACATTTGAGCTTCCAGGACTTGGATTTCATTTTTCAGCTTTTGCATATCTAGGCTTTGGGCCTGCTCTGTAGTTGTTGGCGCTGCTGAAGTAGATGTTGCCGTTTGCTCGGTCTGTTGAGGAGGAGGGGCAGTGATAGGAGCAGTTTCCTCCAGATTGATGATCTGAGGTGGAGGCTGAGAAGTTTGCCCTTCTTCTCTTTGTTTCAGAGATGCCTGTAACGCTGCTTTTGCAGCCTCTGATTCTCCCAACTTCTTTTGTGTTTGGACCAGCTGTTTATAAATGGAGATTAATAAATCTGTAGTGTCCTTCTCATGCCTTTGTTGGGCTACCTCATCTGTCTGAGGGTGAATGGTAGCTGGGATCTTGATTTTCTTTCTCATGGCAGCCATGTCAGCATCCCTTAGCTTCAAGATTTCCTGTATCCCTGAAATATCTTTGGGATCATGCCCTATTTCAACGATTATGTCTTCAAGGGACCTTATTCTGTTTTCCTTCGCCTGGGATGATGCTTTCTCCAATTCCAGTTGAGAGGCTGTGGCATTGAGTCTGCTCTTTAGCTTATAATTTTCCAATGTTTCATCTGCTAAAGAGGCATACACCATTTCACCAGTCTGTTTATGCAGTTCAATTTTGTCCATTGGGTGTATGTCTTTGGCCATGACCTCCAGGTTGGTCCTGAGGTAATCTGAGGCAGATTGGGGTTGCAGTGCTGTAGGCATAAAATGACTCATGATCATTTTGCCTTCACCTACATCAAAGGCAGACATAAGTCTCTGCTGATTAGAAGGAGCCATGTTTAGCAGATGATTGTACAATTGTACTTTGATAGGCTCATTCCTCCTTTTTATGTCTATGAATTGTTGTTTGATGATTACTTGTCCTTCTCTTTGCTGGCTGGAGGAGCTGACCTCCCCTCCCATAGCCCTGTCCTGTTCCTGTTGGAAGGAACTTGCTGAAGCTTCTCTGCTGGGTGGGCCCATGCCCAATGCCTGTCTTATTGCTATGTCCTCCTCTGAAAAATCATTTAATCTTTGTCTCTTTTCTCCCTGGTTGATAGATGAAGTGAGGGGAGTTTCTCTATCCCTTTTTCTGCTTAAGTCCTCCTTTTGAGGAGTTTGGAGGACCGAGGCATCGGTGGTGACTTCTGGCCTAGGAGGCACTATGTTCTGAGCCTGTTGCTCAGTGGAAGTTGGAGTATTAATTACCCTCTCCTGCTGTAAGGGCTGCTGAATGTCATGTTTCCCTTCTTCTTGCTACAGATTTTGTTGCTGTTGTTGCTCTGCCTGCTGCTGCCCTCCTTTATCTGTTTGCTCTTGGGTCACTGGAGGTGACTGCTCCTTCTCCTGATGTGTCTGCTCTGTGTCCATTTGTTTTTCTTTGCCTCTGCTGGATATATTCTCAGTAGCCTTGGTAGTTTGCTGCTTGGCAGTTGTGGAGGATTCAGCTGCTCCCGTTTGTGTGCTTGGAAGTGTGAATACCTGTGAACAAAGCTCAAGGTCAGCCATCTTCTTTAGATTCCTTAGTGCCCTGTTGTTCAGCTCTTCTTGTGACAAGGGCTCTTCTAAGGTCCCTCTCCTCCATTTGTCTTGGTTTGCATACTTTTCAATGTGAGGGATATTATGGTGATCATAGGCAGATAACTTATATTTGAGCCTCCTCGTAGTTATGAAATGATTAGGGTCATAGGGAACCCATAGGAAACTGGTTTGCAGGCCAAGGGCCTCAAGCATTCTCTCTGCTTCCCTCCATCCTTGCTCCCTCTCATTATAGATAAAATGGCCAAGTTGGCTTTTGACCTTCAACTGTGCTTTTTTACCTTTTCCTGAAAAATGAAGCACATCAACTCTACCAAATTGCCTAAAGTACTCTAGGGCAAATAGTCTCATAGGCACATATTTGGGTAGTTTGAAAGGAGGTAGATCACACCCATATATCCTGATGACAGTGTGATTTTGGTAGAAGTACCAATCCCCAATGCTATAAGCTTTTGACAGCTGAAGAATCCTTTGCATATCATCAGTGAGTCTTGGAGGAGGTGAACTCATCAGCATTGCCATGGCTGGATGGATGAACAGATCCATGAATTCACAATAAGTGTATGGAGACTCAGGTCTAATGTGGAAGATAGAAGACCAATAGACCACTGATCTAGGATTGCCTTGGGCATCCATTCTTTTGATTGAAAAGTGAAACTTCTCATGTTGATGGTACAAAATCAAATGGTAAATGTAGGAGGTGTATCTGAACATCCTATCCCTCCTTAAATTCATCAATTGCTCATGAATCTTGTCTGATATGTAGGTGGCATAATCATAGCAGATTGGTGACTTGCCAGGAGCAAGCATAAGCATCATTACCGGCACAGTTGAATCAATATGCTCAATTGAACTGTATCCCAGGATGGGAGAAATCATATCTGCAAGGTCTCTACCCAGTTCATTGAGATATACATGAAGAATTGGGGGGCCCATCACAATCTTAGTTTTGATGTATAATTGATTAAATTTAACAATTTGAGCATCTGTGAGTTTAGCCCCTTGTTTTATCAGGTTTAACAGTGACAGAGGAACCAACTTCTTCTGAGGGTTGAAGCAGAGCATGTCTCTGATAGCTTGAGGGGTAACATAGAAAAGTACTGAACCAGATGGGTCAGTAACAGCCCTCTGAGAGACATCATATTTTTCAGCACAGAGGTGGATTAGCTCAGGGAACTGGTTGACCTGAGGGAGTTTGAAAGTGGGGATGGAAGACTCCCATAAGCCCAATACATCTGTCCCATTTTCATGCTTGGTTTTCAACTCATTCAACAGATGAAGGTGGAATTTGCTGCTCATAAGCTTCTCTTCTGTAATTTGGTAATCCATGTCTGCCAAGGCTTGCCATTTCAGGTTCTTTTGAGGGGCATTCAGAGGTTGAACATTTAGTACTACAGGTGTCTCCATTGCACAGGAGGATTTTGAATCAGGTACAAAGTGATTTTGATTGAGCAGAGCAGTACAGAGGAATGCCTCTGAACCAGGGAGGTGAAGTTTATCAGGAACAGAGAGTGGATGGGAAGGTTGCAGCAGTTGCAATACTGCTTTTGAACAAAATAGAGCAGTAGCAGAACTGAGCAGAGTTTGCTTTGTGGTGAATTTGTTTCTTGCAGGTAGCTGGTTCACGATTGCGCGAACCAACGAGGAATTTCCACTAAATTTGCCCAATGTGGCCTCCTAAACGTGTAATGGTAGCACTGGTTTGGTATGAATGCTGGTACGGTGGAGTTTTAATGGTGAAATTGGTGTTTTAAGGTCTACTCACAGGCTATACCCGGGATTCACGGAAAAATGGACTTGCAGAGTGAAAATGGAGAATACCTGGTGAATTTCGTCGGCTCAATCTTGCTAATGCGCGAGTGATGGATGCTCTGGCGGTCTCGAAATTTCCTCAGCAGGCTGGTGCAAGTTTTATATGTAAATTGCATGCAGAACAAACAGTGCAGCTCTTGCCAAAAATAGCAAAAAACGCGAAATTTTCGGTCTAAATATGGATTTTGGTGATTTTGGCGCGTTTTTGTGCTAACGTCAGCATGACGTCATAGGTGGGGTCAGGGTCGGATGACGTCAGCATGACGTCATCAGGCCAGGTGGCGGGCTCTGATTGGTCCACGGGGATGGTGAGGTGGCAGGATAGGTCAGCCAATGGTTGAGCGGGAGGTTGACGTGACGGCATAAGTGGCAGTGACGTGGGGTGACGGGGAAATGACGTGGTGATGACGTAATGCAAATGGAATGGGGGGAAACTGGAAACCGGAGGCGGTTTCATATCACACCGATTACGGTACGGTGGCGGTAAGTGTCAGTTGTACCTCCGATGAGCCGTGGAGGGGACGCGTGGCTACCGCATGACGTAGCCAATAATACGGCCGTCGGAAGATATCTCCCGGACAGAGGATCTGCTCCGATGCAGTGATGGCCGTCAGATCTGGGGGGCATGATCGGACGACTTTCGGAGGGTTGATGTGATAGGGGGATAGGGCGGGTAACCAACGGTCGTCGGAAAGGGTCCGATGCCTTGAGAGCCGTTGGATCTTCAATTCTTTAATCGGACGGTCGTCGGGAGGACGAAGGGATCGACAGGTAAGGGGAGGGGCGGGGATTATTTTAATAATTATTCTGAGGATGAGTGCATGGGCGGAAAACTTTGGTATAGTGGGTTTCCGCGAATTTTCTGTGGAAATGCGCCCGCCCTTTGGACTTTAGGTAAAAGAGAAAAAGTGGGTTTTCCATGTTTTTAGCCATTTGAAGCGAGTAAGGGTATAAACAAGGCTTTTTTAGGAGGTTTTATGTGTAAATGGGGGTTAAAAGTGAGAAAATGGATTTGTAAAGGGGAAAGGGGGTTTGGCTTAGGCTTATCACAATGACGAGATGTCATTTGATCCCTTTAGAGAACATATGGCTATAATGCCAAGGGGAGGGATATTTATACAAAATTTGGGGTTTATACACCATGGTGTTAATACTAGTAGGGGAAAGGAAATATAGGGGATTTACATAGTAGAGTTAGAGTTAATATGGATGGGGGGAGTAAATGGAGGGAGAAAATACTAAGTTTACTTGAAACTCACTTAGTTTAGGGAGTAGATCAAAATGAAAAGATTTTTAGACAAGAAATGTGGCTTCTAAAAAGATTAAGAACCACCATGAAACCATAATTTTTCCATGAATCTCAGCTGATGAGGGGATGTTAGTAAACGACATGAAAAGGGAAGAGGGAAGTTAGTCATGCTTTCTGTTGCAACTTGATGAAGAAGAACACCTTGTCAACTGATTGACTTTGCTCTGGTAAACATAGTTAACACATCTGCAATGGTAAAGATAACCTTTCTGCAACCCCAACTACTTACTCAGCTACTTGCCTAGCATTTTTTATTTCTTCTTGGAGGGTGCACTTGGGCTTGCAGACCCTTACTTGCCTTTTCTTTTCTTTGGCTTTTCTTTTGTTTTGCTATCTACTTCTACCCTTATCTCTTCCAAGGTCCCAGATTAAGCTGTTGGGAGCCTTTTCTTCTCTACCTGAACTACTTGTCTGCCAAGTTTAAACAGTTTGGACAGACTTTCTTCTCTAATCTTCAACTGCAAATTTAAACCATGGAATGATCCAGATTAGACTGTTGGACCCTCCATCAAAATTGGGATGTATTAATCTATTTACACACCTTGCACTTCCTTGGAAATATGTGATCTTTGCATGATCAAAGCAGAGCATATTTGGACCTTCCCTTGCCAATCATGAAATATGAAACCTATTGGTATAGGTAGCTAACAGTGGCTCCACATGGGGATGGTGTTTCATTTGAAAGACCAAGATCAGCAGGTCAGAATGCCTTGGCCTTCTACTGCTTTTATGAACTTGGAGTTTTGCTGCTCTGAATTGCCCAAATTGTGTGCTTTCCTTCTTGGTAGACCTCTAATTCTATTTATCTTCGCTGGCAGTCAATAAACTTGAACAAAACTGTATTATTACAATCTAAACAGAAAATCATCTATAAAGTTGGGTATGTACAATGGAAGCCCATGCTGTACTTATGGGTGGTATTCAAAATAGTGCTTCAGCATCCTGCCATTCACAGGACCTTCATCCAAGTTAGTTTCACTAAGACTTTTTAGGAAGTAAGTGTTATTACCTTGCACTGCTTGGACAGCAAATGGTCCTCTCCATAAGGAATCAAATTTTCCATGTTTTCCTTTCTCTTCTCTTCTTGCATCCCACTTGAGGACTTTATCACCAATATTGAAATCTTCTGCTTTGGTTTTTCTGTCAAAGGCTTTCTTTAGTTTTTCTTGTAATACCTGAACTCTGCTGAAAACTTGATCTCTGGTTTGCTGCAGACATATGATTTGATTTATCCTTCTTTGCATATCATTTGGTTTTGCTTGGCTTTCTTGAAGAAGCTTCATAACAGGCACTCCTAGTGAAGAGGGGAATTTGGCCTCTAATCCATAAACCAACTCATATGGGCTGGTCCCAATTGATCTTTTGGTTGTTAGTCTATCTGCCCATAAGGCATTGACTAGTTTTTTGTGCCAGTTCTTTTTGTTCTCTTCAAGTACCTTCTTTATAATGTTTACAAGGCTTTTATTTGATGATTCAGCAAGGCCATTTCCTTGGGGATAATATGCAGTAGAATGGCCCAAAGTAATATGAAATTTGTGACAGAAATTCACCATTTTCTTGGATCTGAAGGCAGCAGCATTGTCTGTAATAATTTTATCAGGGCAGCCAAACCTAGCCAGTATGTTGTTCTCCAAGAACTGAATGATTACTGAATCATTTGCTTGTCTGCATGGGGCAGCTTCAATCCACTTAGTGAAGTAGTCTGTGGCTGTTAAGATCCATCTATGTTGGCCTGAAGATGAGGGATGAATTTCCCCAATGAAGTCTAGGCCCCATTGTTGAAAAGGTCTCTCTGTTGCAATAGGCCTCAAGGGAAGTGGCAGCAGCTGTCTTTTTCCCTCAAAGACTTGACATTTATGACATGAGGTAGTGAATTTCTTGACATCAGAGAACATGGTGGGCCAGTAGTAACCAACCCTTAGTATCTTATCCACAGTGGACTTCCAGTACAAGTGTCCACCACAGTGTCCTGCATGAAACTCTTGCATGATTTTGTTAGTTTCATTTTCAATTAAACAGTGCAGCAATATACCTTCATGGTTTTTCCAAAGCAAATTGCCATCCATCACACAAAATCTTGATGTTTTCATTTTCAGGAACCTACACTTAGTTTTGGACAGTCCTGGGGGAGCACACAGGTTTTGTAACACATAACAGGTATCAGAGTACCAGGGGGATTGTTCAAAGGCTACATTGATCTTTGGAGTCGCCAGCTCTGTTTCACTGTCCAGCTGATTGATGTCCAAGGCTTGAAAATTTGTTTCTGTCATTAATTTGGCCAAGCCTTGCCCTTTTATTAGTTTTGTAGGTTTTATCTCAATGTCAAATTCCAAAATGCTGGCAATCCATTTTCCTCTTCTGCCTTCTAAATTTTCTTGAGTGAGAATGTCTTTGACGATAGGACTTGGCACATATGCTATGACATGGGAATAGAGGATGTAAATTCTAAAGTCTTTAATTGCTTTGACTAAAGCATAAGCTTGCTTTTCCATGATTTGATATTTTAAAGGTGCATCTCTAAGAGCTTTGCTGAAGAAAGCAATTGGCTTTTCATTCCCTTGGTCATCTTTTTGCACCAGAACAGCAGCAATAGTATGTTGGGAGGCAAAAGAGAAAATGATAAATTCTCTGTCAAACTGAGGATTGGTCAAGACTGGGGTTTGGGTAAGGGCCAATTTTATACTTTCAAATGCTTGATTGGCTTCAACAGTCCACTTCACTTTTGAATCCTTTTTCAGCATGTTATTTAATAATCTGGTTAGCTCTGCTAGGTTTGGGATAAATCTTCTCAAGAAATTGATTTTTCCCAAGAATCCTTGTAATTCCTTGACATTTCTTGGGTTGGGCATTTGTAAGATGGCTTGGATTCGGTCTGGGTCTATTCTAATGCCATCTTTTGAGATGATGTGTCCTAAGAGCTTGCCTTCTTCTAAACCAAATAATGATTTCTTAGGATTTAAGGAAATTCCATATTTTCTGCATTTTAAGAAGATCTGTCTCAGATGCTTTATATGTTCTTGGTCTGATTTTGAGAAAGGTGTAAGGTCATCTAAATAAATGACTAAAAATTTATGAATTTCCTTGGCAAAGGCAATATCCATTGCTCTTTGAAATGTTTCCCCTGCATTCTTCAATCCAAAAGGCATCTTTACATATTTGAAAGTTCCCCATGGGGTTGTAAATGTTGTTTTGTCCTGATCATCAGGGTGAACTAAGATCTGATTAAAACCAGAAAATCCATCCAGCAATGAGATCCTTGAGGCCCCCACCACCCTTTGAAGAATGTGATCCATCTTGGGTAAGGGGTAGTTATCTTTTAAGGATACTTGGTTTAGATTCCTTAAGTCCACACACAGCCTGATCTCACCTGTTTTCTTTCTTGTAGGGACTAAGTTGGAGATCCATTCAGAGAATCTGATTGGTGCTATGATGCCTGCTTTGAACATTTTTTGTACCTCTTGTTCCATTGCTGGGAGAAGCATAGGATTGATTCTCCTCAGTTTTTGTTTAAAGGGCTTTTGATTAGGTTTGAGAGGGATGGTGTGTTGGATTACAGAGGTGTCATAGGACTTTAGGTCCTCATAGCTCCATGCAAAAACATCCTGGAACTCTTTGAAGAGGTCAATGTATTTTGGTTTTTGGTCAGGAGGTAAGGGAGCAGATAATTTAATTATCTTGGGTTTGTCAATTGTACCTATGTTGCACTCTTCAATTGCTGCATTCAGGGGCTGCATTTTTGGCTTCCTGGGAATATCATTTGAATAAAAAATGTCTTCTAGTGGGGTTAGGCCTGTTGGTAGAAAATTGTCCTTTAGCTCAATGATCTCAGTTTCAGCATTGGACACTCCTTCTTCCCAGTCAACTTGTTGAATTTGCTGGATGTTTCCTCTATTGAAAATAGTTGGATTCAGCATTTGTTTCGCAGTCCTAGGTGATATTGGCTGAGCAGTCTGTTGAAACTGTATTTGTGATGGACTTGCTCCATTAAGTTTTTGTGATTGACTTGCTGTCTCAAGTATTTGTGATTGACTTGCTGTCTCATTGTCAATATTTAATCCTGCAAATTCTTGCTGCAGAGTTAAAAACTGGTTTATTTGCTTGTCGTCCTCAAATACTTGCCAATCATTGATGTTGTTTGGAATAGAGGGTCTGTGTTTTACTTCAGCTGTGAAACAATGGTGGGGCTCAAAGGGCAACTTGCGGGTACTTGCAAAGGTGGCTAAACTATGAGCATGCAGATTTTGGGTTCTGGGAATTTTAGTAATTTGGAACTCAGAAAAGAAGTTTAGTACCTCAGCAACAACAGACCTATAAGTCCTTAGTCTTTTGTCATTGGTGACAAAGTTTCCTTTCACTTGTTGGATAACTAAATCTGAATCTCCCATGATTGAAACCCTCGCAGCTTGTAAGAATTTTGCCAACTTGAGTCCTAGTAAAAGGGCTTCATATTCTGCCATGTTATTAGTACATCTGAAATTCAGTCTATAGGCTCTGCCTTCTGCATGACTATTTTCTTTGTTGTGTACCCAAACTCCAGCTCCTGCCCCTAATTTGTTAACTGAGCCATCAAATTCAAGGAACCATAGAATATCTTGTTGGGGAGGAGGTTTTATGATCTGTTCATGGGCTGGTAAAGTTAGTAGCAATTGTGGTTTTTTCTCTAGCTTGTCTTCTAGGACAGTCTCATCATTTAATTGGATGTTCTTGACATTTAAGGCAGCAGCACTATCAAATGTTTGTTTGAATGTTGTTTCATGAGTGATACTACTCTCATTTGCATCTTCCTCCTGTATGAGTATCTGGGTTTCAATTTCACCTTTTGAGGGAGTAGTTGTATCATTGAAGAGAATGTATGAGTCTATGTCTGAATGGACAGCATATATAGGAAAATTTTGAGGTTTTTCTTCACTGCTGACCATGTACTTCATTAGTGTTTCTCTGTACAGTCTTTTTGGTTGCCCAAATACAGAGATGGTGGCATATGACATGTCCAATTGTAGGGAACCTTGGAGTTTGGCTCCCCATGATCTTGATAACAACATTCCATACTTAGGTGGGATATCAGCAACTACCACATCCATGAGGATTGTCTTGTTTGGGTATTGAACTAGAGAGACACATAAGTCTTTTATGAGACCTAGACACTTGACTTGGCTGGAGTCAAAGGAAAACAGATTCTTGTATGGTCTTGTTATGTCCAAATTCAATCTTTCCATGACTGCTTTTGGCATAAGGTTATGAGAGGCACCTGAGTCAAACATTGCATTATGTAGTACTTTGTCATGAATATGTAAACTGACATAAAAAGGCAGTACCCCTGTGACTACTGTTTTCCCATCCACTTCTGGGCCAAACAGGAGCTCTGGGGTGTCATCTAGTACATTGACATCATCTTTGTTACTAGTGAGTTGTAGGGACCTTTTGATTTTCAATTTATAGCTGTCATGCTTGGCTAATTCTAAGAGAGGAATAGCTATTTTTATTTTTCCAATTTCTATTTCAAGATCAAAAGGTTTCTCAGATTGGGTCTTGGAGTTATAGGTGACAGTTCTTTCCTTGTTTATTACATCTTCTTCCTGATTTTTGTTTTGACCTTGGGACTTATCCTTTTTACTCATTTCTTGAGGAGTAATGTTTAAATTAGGATGAGAAGAGGAAGTGTCCAGAGACTGCTGTCTTAAAGACAGTGGTTCAGTGATCTCCTCAACAATCACTTCTTCTGTAGATGAATTTGTTTTGTCATTAGGTTCTGTGACTATAACTCCTTTAGGCTACTGATTATCCTTTTTCTTTTCAGGCTGGATAACATTCACAGTTCTGCTCCTTAGCTTGTATTGTTTATGGACTTCATATACAGCAGTGTCATAGCCTTGTTTGAAATCAAAGGATTCACCTGATTTAGTTTGGAACAGTTTGGTTTCCTCATCCTCATGATCTTGTGTTAAGAAAACTTGACTTTCACCATCTAGCCCTATTAGGTTAATCTCAGGATCTTCATTGGGCTATGCTAAAGTGGAGGTTTCAACATAATTTTCTTGGAAAGGGGGTCTTATGTCCTGGTCAGCACTGGTTTTGCCAATGCCTGGGTTTTGAGTTCTCCTAAAATTTGGATTCCTAGGAGGGTTGTTTTGTGGAGCTTCCCATGATGATTTTCTTTCAACCAATTCCACTCTATCACCTAATCTTTTCATTCCATTTAATATGGCATCAAGCTTTTGATCAAAGGCAGAGGGTTCTTCTTTGAAAACAGTCCTCTTTTCCAACCTTGCCCTGTTTCTTTTGGCAATCAGGTTGGCTTCCACTGTGACAGCAACCCTTTGGGCTTCTTCCAGGGATTGACAGTCCCTTTCCTTTAATTGATAGGCCATGTCAGGGTCAAAACCATCAGGGAATTTGTACAAGGCTAAATCAGGAGGAGGTCTTAGATTCTGCGGAATTGAGTTATACACATTATTAAATCTTGCACAATACTCCAAAACAGTCTCTTGGGGACCTCTTCTGATGGTGTCATATTCCCCAAGTATGTGCAGAGGATCTTTCTTTTTCTCCCATCTACTAGTAAAGGCCTGATATAGTTCAGGAGGAGTTGTAATGGAGTTTGCATTCAGGGATCTAAACCAAGTTCTAACATCCCTAGTTAGGCTTTGAACAAACATCCTCATTTTGACACTGTCATCATCTATTTCATAGGTCTCAAAATGGTCTTGCATTCTTTTGGCATGCTGGGCAGCTGTCAGAGGGCCATTGGAGTCAAAATATGAAAATTTGGTTTGGTAATCTTGTGGTAGGGCTGCAGCATTAGCTGGTATCTGCAAGGGTGCATATCTGTTAGCCATATTTACTGGGTTTAGAGGATTAACAGGGGCAGCTGGGATAATAGGAATAGTTGGTATCACAGGGGTAACAAGTAGGGGTGAACCTAGAAGGTTACTCAATGGGATATGTGCAGTGGATGAGGATATGAGAGGGGGACATTGAGATGCGGATGATGAACTAGGGGAACTAGGGGTAGACCGGAAAAGGACCTTGCATGGAGTAGGTATAAGGTTAGGATGATCTGGCTCTGAAGTCAGATCAGCAGGCTGCTCCTGCTTTTGCTGCCTCCTAACGTTCCTTGGGATGGTATTTGGATTATCAACAATGGTAGGTGGATTAGGGTCAGGATTTGCCCTAGTGTGTCATGGATTTCTCTTAGGAGCCAGTTTCTAACTGTTTTTTAGGATTTTTGCGGGAAATTTTGTATCTGCAGGACTGGATGAGGATTTTGGAATGGCTATATATTCTCAGAGCTAAGATGAAGATTCCCTAAACAAGCTCCTCCCTAAAACTGCTAATGTGATACAAAAATAGATTAAGGCCTCTTGACTTATTTCAGGCTTGATATTAGCTTATGGAATATATATAGTAATTAAAAATCTCAAGCACTCCCCAGTGGAGTCGCCAATTATGTTAACACCCAGGTTGTTCCCTATGACTCCCAAGGGAATACGGCCGGGGTAACCACTAACCAATCTTTGGATCACAGCTTCTAGCCAAACTGTGATCAGAGGGGGCTCTCTCTTTATGATTTGTCTCTGTTATGATGGTGTTTTAGGCTAGCTATTATGCTCAGGTTTTGGTTTATGTTTTGGTTGAAGGATTTCTTTCAAATCTTATGATATAGTGTTTAGATAGTGAAATACCATTGGGCAATGGAGTCTGGAGTTGTGAAATGATTTGATATGCTGGACTGGTGGTGTTCAAACTGCAGGGCCTATTATGTATTTTAGACAAACAAAATTAGCTTGAATGGTGATGTATGTCAACCAACAGAAAGCAATTAATAATTTTCTATTAAGTTGGTGAGGTGAAAGTGAACGCACTGCACAGTAGCAAAGCTTGAATTCCTGTGACAAAGGCCACTGTGAAAGGTGTATTCTGAAAGTGCAGCAGTTAAGAATTACACTTTATAGATTACAGCTGAAGAAAACATTCATAAACAACACAGATTGAACTCAGGGTACTCAGTGAGTAAATCCTGAAAGTTATTCTTTTTCTTTGTTGCTTAGTATTGAAAATCAGATAACATATATGGATTTTAACACAACAAATAATTGACAGAGAGAGATACAGAGACTTATTGTATGGTGAAATACACAGGAATCCAGCAGTTATCAACAGACACCAGAACGCATCCAACACCTCAGAAATCGGAGAAATTCCATTGCTTTCTTTATTAACTTCTGAAAATATTACAGCATAAGAGCTTCTTCAGGAGAAATCAACAACAACCCTTGCAAGCTCATGCGAAGGGGACTTTATAGCAAGCTTATACAAAATATCTCAGGTATTGAGTCATCTGAGAGAGAAAATATCTTCATAAATGCGTATAGAAAGTAGGAAAAGAAGTTATTGTAACTCTGAATGCAGCATAAATGCTCTTTATGTCTGTCAGAGGGTAAATTGACCTTTGGAGCTCATTGAGTCGGTTTGCTTTAACGCTGAATGATGCGTCTTTATTTCTTGTTGCGCTGTATTTTCTCGGCCCTGCCACCTGTAGTCTTCTTTTTCTGCTTTGTTGGCCGATGTATCTGCTGAGTTGGCTCAACTTTAATCCATCATGCATGCTGATCTCGTTGAACTGTGTTCTGCATGACCACTGATACTCTTTAAGAAACAAAATTGTTAAGTGACTCCCTGTTTACAAAATCTTCTGTATTGCATTTGTCCACCATTCTTGCGTAGGGAGTTGATGCCTGAGAATAGCATCCATTGTTTCCTCTGCCTCTGTGTATTTGAAGAAGTTGGGAGCTACCCCAAACAGGTGATTAATCTCATTCATTATGAAAAACAGATTCTCTACTCTGTTGTAAAGAGACTGTCCTGTGGCTGGCCCTGTTTCCTCTGAGGTGCTGGGCTTATCATTGATCTGGCTGGTGGCAAATGTATTGACCCTTTTAGCATATTGGTCATGTGTGAATAATCTCCCTGCGCTGTTCAGTAAGCCAGGGAGTCCTCTGCTTTCCAATACTTGAAACTTTTCCAGAAACTTGTTCACCTCAGTCTGCATATCCTGGGTTCTTCTCTCCAATGTCTGCACAAAGTTTCTCAGTGTGAGAACCCTTTTAACCATTTGGATGGTGTCAGTTCTGTTTGTAATTCCCATGGCAGTTAACTGGGAACTTGTTCTGTGGTTAAGTACATTGATCATTCTGGTGGCCACTTCAGGCATACTGCCCAATTGAGCTCTTGATCTGTGAATCTCCCTCTGTGCCTTTGGGATGAGCTCTAGTTGTTCATGGATAGTTTCGATGTATGGCCATTGCTCATTGATAGATTTGCCAATGTTAGCCCATAGCACTACTTTCAATTCAGCCACCACTTTATCTAACTTGAGATCATTCTCTAGCTCTTTTATTTTGTTTTTTAGGGCTTTCACCTCCCTTTCTTTCTCTGCCACAGTTTGTTTAGATTTGTCATATCTATCATTGATTTTAGCCAGAGAATCTTTGGCTGAATTGAGCTCCAACATTTGAGCTTCCAGGACTTGGATTTCGTTTTTCAGCTTTTGCATATCTAGGCTTTGGGCCTGCTCTGTAGTTGTTGGCGTTGCTGAAGTAGATGTTGCCGTTTGCTCGGTCTGTTGAGGAGGAGGGGCAATGATAGGAGCAGTTTCCTCCAGATTGATGATCTGAGGTGGAGGCTGAGAAGTCTGCCCTTCTTCTCTTTGTTTCAGAGATGCCTGTAATGCTGCTTTTGCAGCCTCTGATTCTCCCAACTTCTCTTGTGTTTGGACCAGCTGTTTATAAATGGAGATTAATAAATCTGTAGTGTCCTTCTCATGCCTTTGTTGGGCTACCTCATCTGTCTGAGGGTGAATGGTAGCTGGGATCTTGATTTTCTTTCTCATGGCAGCCATGTCAGCATCCCTTAGCTTCAAGATTTCCTGTATCCCTGAAATATCTTTGGGATCATGCCCTATTTCAACGATTATGTCTTCAAGGGACCTTATTCTGTTGTCCTTCGCCTGGGATGATGCTTTCTCCAATTCCAGTTGAGAGGTTGTGGCATTGAGGCTGCTCTTTAGCTTATAATTTTCCAATGTTTCATCTGCTAAAGAGGCATACACCATTTCACCAGTCTGTTTATGCAGTTCAATTTTGTCCATTGGGTGTATGTCTTTGGCCATGACCTCCAGGTTGGTCCTGAGGTAATCTGAGGTAGATTGGGGTTGCAGTGCTGTAGGCATAAAATGACTCATGATCATTTTGCCTTCACCTACATCAAAGGCAGACATAAGTCTCTACTGATTAGAAGGAGCCATGTTTAGCAGATGATTGTACAGTTGTACTTTGATAGGCTCATTCCTCCTTTTGATGTCTATGAATTGCTGTTTGATGATTACTTGTCCTTCTCTTTGCTGGCTGGAGGAGCTGACCTCCCCTCCCATAGCCCTGTCCTGTTCCTGTTGGAAGGAACTTGCTGAAGCTTCTCTGCTGGGTGGGCCCATGCCCAATGCCTGTCTTATTGCTATGTCCTCCTCTGAAAAATCATTTAATCTTTGTCTCTTTTCTCCCTGGTTGATAGATGAAGTGAGGGGAGTTTCTCTATCCCTTTTTCTGCTTAAGTCCTCCTTTTGAGGAGTTTGGAGGACCGAGGCATCGGTGGTGACTTCTGGCCTAGGAGGCACTATGTTCTGAGCCTGTTGCTCAGTGGAAGTTGGAGTATTAATTACCCTCTCCTGCTGTAAGGGCTGCTGAATGTCATGTTGCCCTTCTTCTTGCTGCAGATTTTGTTGTTGTTGTTGCTCTGCCTGCTGCTGCCCTCCTTTATCTGTTTGCTCTTGGGTCACTGGAGGTGACTGCTCCTTCTCCTGATGTGTCTAATCTGTGTCCATTTGTTTTTCTTTGCCTCTGCTGGATATATTCTCAGTAGCCTTGGTAGTTTGCTGCTTGGCAGTTATGGAGGATTCAGCTGCTCCCGTTTGTGTGCTTGGAAGTGTGAATACCTGTGAACAAAGCTCAAGGTCAGCCATCTTCTTTAGATTCCTTAGTGCCCTGTTGTTCAGCTCTTCTTGTGACAAGGGCTCTTCTAAGGTCTCTCTCCTCCATTTGTCTTGGTTTGCATACTTTTCAATGTGAGGGATACTATGGTGATCATAGGCAGATAACTTATATTTGAGCCTCCTCGTAGTTATGAAATGATTAGGGTCATAGGGAACCCATAGGAAACTGTTTTGCAGGCCAAGGGCCTCAAGCATTCTCTCTGCTTCCCTCCATCCTTGCTCCCTCTCATTATAGATAAAATGGCCAAGTTGGCTTTTGACCTTCAACTGTGCTTTTTTACCTTTTCCTGAAAAATGAAGCACATCAACTCTGCCAAATTGCCTAAAGTACTCTAGGGCAAATAGCCTCATAGGCACATATTTGGGTAGTTTGAAAGGAGGTAGATCACACCCATATATCCTGATGACAGTGTGGTTTTGGTAGAAGTACCAATCCCCAATGCTATAAGCTTTTGACAACTGAAGAATCCTTTGCATATCATCAGTGAGTCTTGGAGGAGGTGAACTCATCAGCATTGCCATGGCTAGATGGATGAACAGATCCATGAATTCACAATAAGTGTATGGAGACTCAGGTCTGATGTGGAAGATAGAAGACCAATAGACCACTGATCTTGGATTGCCTTGGGCATCCATTCTTTTGATTGAAAAGTGAAACTTCTCATGTTGATGGTACAAAATCAAATGGTAAATGTAGGAGGTGTATCTGAACATCCTATCCCTCCTTAAATTCATCAATTGCTCATGAATCTTGTCTGATATGTAGGTGGCATAATCATAGCAGATTGGTGACTTGCCAGGAGCAAACATAAGCATCATTACCAGCACAGTTGAATCAATATGCTCAATTGAACTGTATCCCAGGATGGGAGAAATCATATCTGCAAGGTCTCTACCCAGTTCATTGAGATATACATGAAGAATTGGGGGGCTCATCACAATCTTAGTTTTGATGTATAATTGATTAAATTTAACAATTTGAGCATCTGTGAGTTTATCCCCTTGTTTTATCAGGTTTAATAGTGACAGAGGAACCAACTTCTTCTGAGGGTTGAAGCAGAGCATGTCTCTGATAGCTTGAGGGGTAACATAGAAAAGTACTGAACCAGATGGGTCAGTAACAGCCCTCTGAGAGACATCATATTGTTCAGCACAGAGGTGGATTAGCTCAGGGAACTGGTTGACCTGAGGGAGTTTGAAAGTGGGGATGGAAGACTCCCATAAGCCCAATACATTTGTCCCATTTTCATGCTTCTTTTTCAACTCATTCAACAGATGAAGGTGGAATTTACTGCTCATAAGCTTCTCTTCTGTAATTTGGTAATCCATGTCTGCCAAGGCTTGCCATTTCAGGTTGTTTTGAGGGGCATTCAGAGGTTGAACATTTAGTACTACAGGTGTCTCCATTGCACAGGAGGATTTTGAATCAGGTACAAAGTGATTTTGATTGAGCAGAGCAGTACAGAGGAATGCCTCTGAACCAGGGAGGTGAAGTTTTTCAGGAACAGAGTGGATGGGAAGGTTGCAGCAGTTGCAATACTGCTTTTGAACAAAATAGAGCAGTAGCAGAACTGAGCAGAGTTTGCTTTGTGATGAATTTGTTTCTTGCAGGTAGCTGGTTCACGATTGCGCGAACCAACGAGGAATTTCCACTAAATTTGCACAATGTGGCCTCCTAAACGTGTAATGGTAGCACTGGTTTGGTATGAATGCTGGTACGGTTGAGTTTTAATGGTGAAATTGGCGTTTTAAGGTCTACTCACAGGCTATACCCGGGATTCACGGAAAAATGGACTTGCAGAGTAAAAATGGAGAATACCTGGTGAATTTCGTCGGCTCAATCTTGCTAATGCACGAGTGATGGACGCTCTGGCGGTCTCGAAATTTCCTCAGCAGGCTGGTGCAAGTTTTATACGTAAATTGCATGCAGAACAAACAGTGCAAATTTTGCCAAAAATAGCAAAAAACGTTAAATTTTCGGTCTAAATATGGATTTTGGCGATTTTGGCGCGTTTTTGTGCTGACGTCAGCATGACGTCATAGGTGGGGTCAGGGTCGGATGACGTCAGCATGACGTCATCAGGCCAGGTGGCGGGATCTGATTGGTCCACGGGGATGGTGAGGTGGCAGGATAGGTCAGCCAATGGTTGAGCGGGAGGTTGACGTGACGGTATAAGTGGCAGTGACATGGGGTGACTGGGAAATGACGTGGTGATGACGTAATGCAAATGGAATGGGGGGAAACCGGAAACCGTAGGCGGTTTCATATTGCACCGCTTACGGTATGGTGGCGGTAAGTGTCAGTTGTACCTCCGATGAGCCGTGGAGGGGACGCGTGGCTACCGCATGACGTAGCCAATAATACGGCCGTCGGAAGATATCACCCGGACAGAGGATCTGCTCCGATGCAGTGATGGCTGTCAGATCTGGGGGGCATGATCGGACGGCTTTCGGAGGGTTGATGTGATAGGGGGATAGGGCGGGTAACCAATGGTCGTCGGAAAGGGTCCGATGCCTTGAGAGCCGTTGGATCTTCAATTCTTTAATCGGACGGTCGTCGGGAGGACGAAGGGATCGACAGGTAAGGGGAGGGGCGGGGATTATTTTAATAATTATTCTGAGGATCAGTGCATGGGCGGAAAACTTTGGTATAGTGGGCTTCTGCGAATTTTCTGTGGAAATGCGCCCGCCCTTTGGACTTTAGGTAAAAGAGAAAAAGTGGGTTTTCCATGTTTTTAGCCATTTGAAGCGGGTAAGGGTATAAACAAGGCTTTTTTAGGAGGTTTTATGTGTAAATGGGGGTTAAAAGTGAGAAAATGGATTTGTAAAGGGGAAAGGGGGTTTGGCTTAGGCTTATCACAATGACCAGATGTCATTTGATCCCTTTAGAGAACATATGGCTATAATGCCAAGGGGAGGGATATTTATACAAAATTTGGGGTTTATCCACCATGGTGTTAATACTAGTAGGGGAAAGGCAATATAGGGGATTTACATAGTAGAGTTAGAGTTAATATGGATGGGGGGAGTAAATGGAGGGAGAAAATACTAAGTTTACTTGAAACTCACTTAGTTTAGGGAGTAGATCAAAATGAAAAGATTTTTAGACAAGAAATGTGGCTTCTAAAAAGATTAACAACCACCATGAAACCATAATTTTTCCATGAATCTCAGCTGATGAGGGGATGTTAGTAAACGACATGAAAAGGGAAGAGGGAAGTTAGTCATGCTTTCTGTTGCAACTTGATGAAGAAGAACACCTTGTCAACTGATTGACTTTGCTCTGATAAACATAGTTAACACATTTGCAATGGTAAAGATAACCTTTCTGCAACCCCAACTACTTACTCAGCTACTTGCCTAGCATTTTTTATTTCTTCTTGGAGGGTGCACTTGGACTTGCAGACCCTTACTTGCCTTTTCTTTTCTTTGGCTTTTCTTTTGTTTTGCTATCTACTTCTACCCTTATCTCTTCCAAGGTCCCAGATTAAGCTGTTGGGAGCCTTTTCTTCTCTACCTGAACTACTTGTCTGCCAAGTTTAAACAGTTTGGACAGACTTTCTTCTCTAATCTTCAACTGCAAATTTAAACCATGGAATGATCCAGATTAGACTGTTGGACCCTCCATCAAAATTGGGATGTATTAATCTATTTACACACCTTGCACTTCCTTGGAAATATGTGATCTTTGCATGATCAAAGCAGAGCATATTTGGACCTTCCCTTGCCAATCATGAAATATGAAACCTATTGGTATAGGTAGCTAACACAGGCCACCGGTTTTTGATGGGACAAACTTCAATTATTGGAAGGTCAGAGTTACTGCCTATCTTCAATCCCTTGGTACAGAAATTTGGGACATCATAGAGACAGGCTATGCTTTTCCTTCAACTACTCCTACAGATGCAGCCGAGAAAAAGAAGTATGAAACAAATGCGAAAGCAGTCAATACTCTATTAGGATGTATATCCCAATCGGAATTCATGAATTTAATGCATCATAAATTCGCAAAAGAGATATGGGACAAAATTGTCACGAGCTACGAAGGATATGAACAGGTAAAGCGTGCTAAACTTCAAACTCTCGGAATTCAGTATGAGACTCTCAAGATGTATAATGATGAAAGTGTGGCTAACTATTTTCTTCGGGTAGATGAGGTTTTTAATTGTATGAACAATTTTGGTGAAGAAATAAAAGAGGCTATTGTGGTTGAAAAGGTTCTAAGATCATTGTCCCCCAAGTTTGAATCTAAAGTATCTGCAATAGAATAAAAGGAAAATCTACGAATTCTTACTATGTCTCAGCTACATGGAATTCTAACTGCTTATGAAATGAGAAAGGGAGGTCCATCAGACAGAAGAGAAGCTGCTTTCAAGGCATCAGGCAAAGGAGATTATTATGAAGCAAGCCACGTCCCAGAAGAAGAAGAAGAAGAATCAAATTTTGTCAGAAATCTTCAAAGGGGTTCTGGAAGGTTCAGAGGTAAGTTACCTTTTAAATGCTTTGCTTGTGGAAGATTAGGTCATTATGCTGCAAAATTTCCTTATAAGAATAAAGGAAAGGAACCTGCTAGATGGAACAAGAAACAGAATGCAAATAAGAAAAGCTACTACACTCATGAAGATAGTGAAGGTCTATCAAACAACGATGAAGATGAACGAGGTAATGAATATAAGTTGTTAATGGCATTTGAGGATGTTGATTATATGGATGCTATAGATGTGGATAACCTTTATGATGAAATCACTAGACTCAAGAGATGTATAGAAGAAAAGAATATGATCATTGATACTCTACAATTTCAAATTGATGAAAAGGAAAAACATCTTGAAAAATTAGAAGGTGAAATTGTTGGTCTTAGAAAAGAGATTGAGAAAACAAAAGCTATTAATCTTAAGTTTTTCAAAGGATCTGAAACTTTGGATGAGATTATCAATGTGCAGCGGTCTCCACTAAACAAGACAGGTCTGGGCTATAATGGAGAAACTTCTCAAGCATCAACCTCAAAAATTTATCTTGATGCAGCCAAAAGAAATGAGAAAAAGCACAATGAAGATCATCAGGTAAAGCAAGGACGAATTACAAACAGAAACTATCAGGGGAAATCCATCTTAAGGGTGAATAAAAGCTACAACCAGCCACAGGTAAAATCTTCTCAATTTGGTTCAAGAATAGATGACAATATAAATTACAATCAATTGGCTGGTAGATTCGATAACCGCAGAAGTTTCTTCAATGGACAATGCTTTTCTTGCCATAACTTTGGTCACAAAGCAGCTCAATGTGTTGCATATAAAACGATCATGACTAGGGAAGCTCAAAAACAAAGAAGTATGACCAGGATTACAAAAAGGACCTATAATAACTTTTTGGTTCTTGAAAATGAAGTTGAATGTTCTATTTGCAATAACTTTGGTCATGAAGCCTATGAATGCAGGAGCAGGTTTCAGCAGAAAAAGGAACAAGCCTCAAGCACCAAAACATGGAGAATAAAGGAACCACAAACAGAAAGATGTGCGATAGCATTTTATGCAGAGGGACAGGAAAATCTATGGTACATTGACAGTGGATGTTCGAAGCATATGACAGGTGATAAAGAAAAGCTTGAGTCATATTCTGCCCTAGAAAAAGGAAAGAAAGTCTTTTTTGGAAATGATACTCCTGCAACTATAAAAGGAAAAGGAATTGCTCAGTTAAAAGAAAAGGTCAAGGCTGGAAATGTTTTGTATGTTGATGGATTGAAGCATAATCTTCTAAGTGTCAGCCAAATGTGTGATCAAAGAACTGAGGTTATATTCAGATCAAATGGATGTCTTGTTTGTGATCTTGATACAGGTAAAACAGTGATCAAAGGCAAAAGAACTCCAAATAATCTGTACATATTTGAAGAAGGACAACAACAATGCTATCTGAGCAAGGATGATGAGCACTGGTTATGGCATCAGAGGTTGGGACATCTAAGATTTTCACAGATAAGGAAAGCATGCAAATATCAGGCAGTTCGCGATCTTCCAGATATCAAAATTCCTGACAACACCATATGCAAATCATGTCAGTTTGGAAAACAAACCAGAACTAAATTTCTAGAGAAAGAAGCATCAGCTAGCATGCCTCTTGAGCTAGTACATACAGATACATGCGGTCCTTTCAGGAAAAGAACACCTCGAGGAGAAGAATACTTGATATTATTCATTGACGATTTCTCCAGGTTTGTCTGGTTAGGAGTTATGAAGCACAAAGATGAAGCATTCGAAAAATTCAAATCCTTCAAAGCCTTGGTTGAAAATGAATCAGGTCACAAAATTAAGTCCCTCAAATCCGCCAGAGGTGGGGAATTTACTTCAAATGAATTTTTCGATTTCTGTGAAGAACACGGGATAAGAAGAGAATTTTCTACAGCAAGAACTCCTCAGCAAAATGGAGTTGTGGAAAGAATGAACAGAACAGTCCAACAAATGGCTCGTGCTATGCTTGATGAGTCAGGAACTCCCGCAACTTTCTGGGTTGAAGCTGCACATGTTGCGGTTGTTATTCTCAACAAAACAAATGTCCGGGTGAACAGCACTCAAACTCCTCATGAGCTCTGGAGTGGTAGGACTCCTTCGGTAAAGCACTTCAAAATCTTTGGGAGCAAATGCTATATCAAGAATATTGATGAGCAGCTTGGCAAACTTGAACCTAGAGCAGATGAAGGCATTCTTCTTGGTTACTCTCCACATAGAAAAGCATACAAATGCTACAATAAAAGACTTGGCAGAATTGTTGACAGCATTGATGTAGTGGTTGATGAGAAGGGATACATTCCTAGGCAAGTACATCATGAAGACATCGAAGAAGATGAAGGCTATCCCCAGCGACAAAATGATGAAGAAGAAGAACCTCAAGAAGAACATCAAGAAGAACCAGAGGAGCAAACAAGAATAGAAGAAAAGACTCCATCCAGATATGTTCAGAAGAATCATCCAGAATCTCAGATTATGGGGCAGAAAGAAGCAGGTGTACAAACAAGAAGAACAGTTGCAGAAGCTTCAAGCTATTTGGCATTACTCTCCTCTACTGAACCAAAAAATGTGAAATAGGCATGCAAAGATGAATGTTGGGTGAAAGCAATGGATGAAGAACTTGAGCAGATCGAAAAGAACAACACTTGGGAGCTGGTTCCTAGACCAAAGGATAAGAATTTTATCGGAACAAAATGGGTCTTCAAAAATAAATTGAATGAAAATGGAGAAGTAATTAGAAACAAAGCGAGACTTGTTTGTAAAGGGTATGCGCAGCAAGAAGGAATAGACTTTGAAGAAACCTTTGCTCCTGTTGCAAGACTTGAGGCCATCCAAATGTTCCTTGCTCTCTCAAGTTTTCAAAACTTCAAAGTATTTCAAATGGACGTGAAATCAGCCTTTCTGAATGGAGACTTGGAAGAAGAAGTATACATTGAACAGCCAGATGGGTTCATTCTTGGAAATGATCCAAATCTTGTATGCAGATTGAAAAAGGCTCTCTATGGTCTCAACCAAGCTCCAAGGGCTTGGTACTACCGTTTGGACAAATATCTTCATCAACAAGTCTTTTCAAAAGGATCAGCAGATAGCAATCTTTATATAAAAGTTGAAAATGACAAATTGCTAATACTTGTTGTATGTAGATGACATTATTTTTGGCAGCAATGAAGAAGCTATGAGTCAAAGTTTTGCCTTGGTCATGCAGAAAGAATTTGAAATGTCCTTGCTAGGAGAACTGACATATTTCCTTGGTTTGCAAATCCAACAAAAAGAAGGAGGAATCTTTTTATCTGAAACCAAGTATCTCAAACAGATTTTGAAGAAATATGGCATGGAAGATGCAAAACCAGTATGTACACCCATGGTCACAAGATGTAGCCTCAGTGAAAATGATGAATCTACAGCAGTACATCAACCAACCTATAGATATATGATTGGAAGTTTACTTTATGTGACAGGTACCTGACCAGACATCATGCATGCAGTTGGAATAGTTGGAAGATTTCAGAAAATCCGAAGGAGACTCATCTTCAGGCAGTGAAGAGAATTTTCAAATATCTTCAAGGGACTCAAAATTATGGCTTATGGTATACTAGAGATATAGATCTTACACTTCATGCTTATACAGATGCAGATGGGGCCGGAAGTGTTGATGACAGGAAAAGCACAAGTGGTGGTGCGTTCTTTATGGGTCCAGACTGGTATCTTGGTTCAGCAAGAAACAGAGTTCGATTGCCTTGTCTACAGCTGAAGCGGAATATGTTGCTGCTGCATCTTGTTGCACCCAACTTCTTTGGATGATGCAGACTTTGTAGGATTTTCAAATCACTTGTACACCACCAATTCCCATCTTATGTGATAACACAAGTGCAATCAGCATCTCAAAGAATCCTGTTATGCATTCAAAAACCAAGCACATACCAATCAAGTATCATTTTCTCCGGGAGCAAGTGCTTGAACAGAAGGTAAAGTTGGAGTATGTTCCTTCTAAAGAACAAGTTGCTGATATACTCACCAAACCATTGCCCAGGGACACTTTTGAATACCTCAGGCAAAAGCTGGGGGTTGTTGATGCATCATCTTATTGTTGAACCTCTTCTGATTGATGGTACAGGTTCAGGGGGAGCAGATAATGCATTGTTGGCATTATGGAGGATGTGCAGAAGGAGATCTTGGAAGTAGCTGCAATATGTTTCTATCTCTTTCATGGTGGATTATGGTTGTTCGCTGCGGATCTGGTTCATATTCAGGGGGAGCATGTTCTTAGGGGGAGCATAACCCTTTGCCCTTGATGTCAAAGGGGGAGAATGAAGCTGAAATTTGTGAGGTTGCCATCATGTCCAAAGGGGGAGATTGTTGGCATGATGTTTCTAGTATGGCTATATGTTACAGGTGTTGTACTTGATGGCAACCCCCATGGCAAGGCTCTCAATATATTGAAAATTAAGAAGTACGCATGAGATCAGTTCAGAAAGTGCATACCCGTAGGTACACCGTGAAGGGACCGTGGCCTGATACGCAGGTAAGCCATCCAGGAGGTGCGTACCCCAGTGCACACATTTCAAGGCAAAGAAAAGCACACGTGGGGTTTCTTATGTTTAACTAGCCGACGATATTTGTGTTTCTATGGTTTTGGCTCGTGGTATTGATCCATGATTTTAGGAGGAGCTTGCCTATATAAAGCAAAGGAGATCACTTGACTAAGCATCTTTCGTAATTGAATATCTTAAGATCTGAAATATTTGGTTATGGTCTTAAAAGCTTGATCTATATGAAGTTGAAAGTGAATCTGTGAAGGGTTATCTCTCGAGCGCACGATCAGATCTGGGCATCTGAGCATCTGTGCCTCTCTGGTGGACTGTCTATTCGGCCCTAATCAGAAGTACGCAGGTGTTTATCAGGAGAGCGGCGTGGGTACGTAGAGGAGAAACAAAAGATCTGCGTGGGTACGCAGAGCAGAAACAAAAGATCTGCGTGGGTATGCAGAGCAGAAACAGGAGACCTACGTGGGTACGCAGAGTGACGAAGGTTCAGATGCATATGCACAGTAACTGTACGCGGCGCGATAGTATCTCTGGGCGCGTACCTGCAGCAACAGTATGCGGTGTAATAGTGTCTCTGGGTGCGTACCTGCAGTAACAGTAAGCAAAGCAGTTGAAGAAACAGTGCGTGGACACGCAGTGCGGCAGAAGGGTCTCTGCGGGTATACGCAAGGGAACAGAAGGTGAAGTGCGTACGCACGCAAACCAGAGAAAGAAGAACTACGTATCTGTCTTAAGACATTTTGTTTAGCTGTATTTTTCTGTTGATAAGGTGTTCTAGGTTTGGTTCTATTATTTTTGATCTGGTTACTACAATTCACTGGGTGATTTTCTTATTCTTGATGATCATTTGATGCTTATGGATGTAGTTTGAAAATTTATGAAAAGTGGTCCTTGTAAGAAAAGAAGTATGGGGTTGCAGCTCCCTTCCAGGAGAGACTGGAAAACGAGAGAGAGAGTTGTAGCTCTCTGCAGGTTGCAGCCTGCGTACTGGTAAAGGACTGCACCAGTACAAATCCATTGTAAAAGGAGTTTCTAATTTGAAAGAAGATAGAGACATATTGCAGCAAGTGGTTTTCACCCACATTGGGTTTCCACCTTACATCTTGTGTTCTTTGGTGTGACTATCTGTTTTCTTTGTTCATGCTCATTATTTTATGGTACTGACATGCAAAAATAATTCAAAGAACAAATAAGGAAGATTTATTAAAAGAATTAGATAATACTGATTCACCCCCCCTCTCAGTATTATTTCCAACAGTTAATCTATGAATCTGAAAACGAAATTTGACCAAATGCAAACTAGCATCTTCTCCATCTTCACCTTTACACTTTGGCAACCTATTTTTCCAATATATACAAGGAATACGGTTCGAAAACTAGGAATATGACCTTGATTCCTAGTATCATACCTCCAAGTAGTTGAATCCATATTTAAAACAGTTATGTCACGAATAAATTCTTCGAGCTATAGGTTTTTGAAAAATGGAGTCACCATGAAATTCTAAACATTTTCATTCTTTGACACTTGAGTTGACCAGTGAAAAATGCACAACCTTTCTTGTCTCTAATCATTGTTCACCATCATCAATCAGATCTGGTCCATTTTTTCTTTCCTAGGGAATATATGATATTTCATTCCCTGGAAATGATGCCGAAATGTTATCCCCTACTATGTCCCAGGGTGAGAAGGAGGTCAAAGGGGTAACTACAAACCACTTGAAATTGAGAAGCTAACCTTGCTAAAACAGAGAGGGATCTCTCTAAGGATTTCTTAGGAAATGACTAGAAGAGATATGAATTTCAGGCTAGATGTAAAAAATTTAGTTGTTTCTTTGAAAATTTAGTGATTTTGGGTTGCTCGACGAGGGATGAGGAAAGGAAATTTGGTCAAGGTCTCGAAGTTTGCAGTAGCATGAATAAAGAGGAGAAAGATAACAGTGACTTGTGATGGATTTAAGAGTTTCTTCAATGTAGTGTAGGGTTTGAAAATCTTAGATGGTCATAATGAACATGCATTACCATGAATTCAATAATCTAGAAGAAGAAATACACATACATGACTTTCCACATAAAGAGAGCTTTGAATGTAAGGAATTTTCCCTATATAACTCTAAGGAAAATCAAATGAGGAAAGGAAAAGATGTTAAGAGAGATGGATTCATTCATAAGAAACTGAAATAGAAAGAAATCAACATCATAAAATCATTGCTCATGTATTCCTCAAAAATAGCTACAACTGCTCCTTGATCAAATATGTAAAAGCATAGGTTACAAGTCTCCTCATCTCAAAGCAAACCCTTCTCTCTAATCCATAAGTAGTGGAATAGTTTCCAAGAATCTCTCAACCAACATGTGAGATAGAGAATGTGAGAAACAAACTCTTCGCTTAGACTTTGATTTGAGTTTCTCCTCTTTTATGAGGCATACTTAATCATCAAAACAACCTATCAGGCTAATTTATTTCATAATTACATCATCAAGACTTAAAAATATTTAAATTACATCATCAAACAAATATTTGGCAAAGACATGATAAAAAAGACTACCATAGGCAAAAGCACAACACATTGAAGCAAAAATGCAGCTCATTGAGGCAAAAGCGCAACGACACTTTGGAGGAGGATTTGGGAAGCCTTTCCGTGATCCAAATTTAGAACTTGATAGTTCATTAAGATGCTTCAAGTGTCTAGTTGTCATTTGAATACTCAAGAAAGTCATTTGGACACTCCAGCTAGGAGAAAAACTAATTTTGGTAAGGTCACTGCAAAAACTCCACACCTCCTTCAAAATAGTGGTAGAAAGTAAATTTTTGACCTGTTTTTGAGAATTATCTCCCAATATGTCTACTTAAAAGCTTCCAAAACTGGATATATGAAATGTATGATTTATTATGTGTTCAAATATATAATTTTTTTGGCATTTAGATGCGTGAGGAAAAAGTGCAGCACCAACGCATTGTGGTTATAGGAGTGTGTCAAAATTTCTTGGTTTTCTACAAACATAGAGCTCAAATGTGGATATATATCTCTTTAACCATAAATAGTTTTTGGAAAACTTAGAGATTTTTTCCTAGTTAAAGATTTTTTGAGGCAAAACCTCTCTCATTTCTAGGAAATTCATTTTCATTTGCTTGTACTCCATACCACAAAATCATGACTAAAACACGAAATTAACTTGAATTTTTTTTTTTGTGACATAGGCCTCCAAGAAAGTTTCATATATCCCCATATATGATACATGTGTAAAACCTTATGGATTTTTTGTTCCATGGTATATTATTGACATACATCTCTTCCACTTTTGTCAATTTCATCTTCATTTGGTCACAAACACGCTCTAAAGAAAATCTGCTTGTGTGTGCCACAAATGACCTCTTCATGAGCTTGTGAGGAACTAATACCTTTGATGTTATGTTGTTGAAATATTGAGACGTGTCCTCCATTATTTTACTTATTATTTTCATTGTGTGTCGTCCCTTCTTCCAAGGTGAAATCCTAGCTCACTAGGAGGAAGAAATAGGGTTTGATTTTATGAAAATGGGGGATTTTGATAGGGGTGAGGAAATTTAGGGAAATTAAAGGGATAACGAAACGAAACAATTCAAGGAAATTTTGGTGGGACAGTGAGAGTATTTATGGAAATAAGGAAAGTTTAAATTTAGAATTTGGGCGAGGGGCAAGGTTTCAAATAAGAGAAAGGGAGTCCAATGGTTTAGAAAGTGTGTTGTGTCTAGGGTTTAGGTGGAAATGATGGAATTTGAGGATGGGTTTTATGGAGAGTATTTAGGAAGATGTAATTAGGACAGAAAAAGGTCTATGAAAAGTAGGACACAAGTTTCAACAATAATTCACCATGGAAATCATGAAATCTGGAAGATTGCTTTCAAAACACTAGGAGAGGGAAATGAAGCATTGGAATCACAATTAAGACATCTAATAGATTATTGAGCTTCATGAGAGACCACCGACCTATATTTGCTGCAACAAAACTTGAATATAATGGAAGAAATCACTCCAAAGGGGTTTGTAGCCTTGGAATGAAAATGCAGGAGTTGCTAGGATTTATGAATGAGATGAAAAACTTCTATGACTTTGACCCTAATTACCTAATGGTGACACTAAGCTGAATGAGGACCATGACAATATGACTAAAATGATGATGATGACCTTTTAATGATGGAACATCCAGCTAAGTGATGGAAATGACCAGAACATTAAAATTTTGAAAGGAGCCGCGATATACCTAGACACACTAGGGAGTGACCAAATTTTTATTTTAAAAACATAATGAAATCATAAAAAATTAACTCTGAGGCTAGTCGCTAGCAGGATTCGCATGCGCTAACATGTCCAGCCAAGGCTCCAGGACTAGTAAATCAACCCACCAAGGACTCCAAGGCATTTGTCCAACCATGGCTTGAGGACTAATAACTCAACCCAAGTTGTTACAACACTCTAGTACATTTCTCCAACCGAGCGTCCATGATCTAGTAACTCGAACGAAGTTAAAGGAAACATGAGAACCAACTAGAAAATAAAGAAGTGAACCCACAACACCATGGTTATCCAAGAAATGGAAAGGCTAGGAAAATACATTGTCAATCTAGGAAAACCTTAACGCCAATGACATATCATGACTAATAAATCACATCCATATGCGATGCATGCTAAACTGAGTGAGGAAAATGTACATGTAACTCAGTACCTACAAGAAAAATCTGTTGTAGCTTCCTATCTTGATGTCCTCTTATGCTTTGCTAGTCTTCCTTCGCATTCTTCCTCCAAAAGTCCATGTATTCCAAACTCCTCCAATAGTGCTCCACGAAAAGTCGAAGTTTCCAAGAGTATGAGAGAGATAATAGAGAGAGAGCTCTAAAATTTAAGTGACAAAAGTCTGTGAACTTATCCTCGCAAGCCTTTTTATTAATGACGCCTCTATTTTCTTCATTTTCCATTATTTTCCTTCATTTTCCTCCACACATGCAACCTATGACCTTTCACCTCCCTTTTCTCATAATTTCCATTAATTTCATAAATAGATGTGCCAAAATGCCACTTTTCCTTTCCAAAGACTTTTCCATTTCATTTTCCAACTTCCTTCACCATTAACCAACCACTACTCACCCCCATCACTATATTTTTTTCCAACACTGAGCTTGGAATAAGTGTCCCATCAACTAAGGTTATTATTTTTCCTTTATTAACTTTTATTACATGGAATTTTCACCGAGGTTGTTACATTGTCACATGGGAGCCTAGTCATACTAGAACTCCACTATATTTGGTAACCGTTGTAAGTGATTGTTAGCTTGTCGATGTACGATGGTCCGAGTAAAGAGAAAAAATGTGAAACAAAGGTGCAACCACACCAATACCTTGGTAGTTGAGACCCATGGCAAGGGAACCATATTTTAGGGATAACCATTTCAGGTGAAAGGAAAGAGTTGTAGCTTTATTGGATGACACAACGCATTGCATAGGCTCTTGGAGAGACTTAGCAATATGAACTAATATCTCTCTATTTTAATAACAAAGAGAAGAGAAAGAGACTGAGACTGAGAAGAAAGGAAGAACCAAATAGTAAATGTTGTAGAAACTCAAAGGAAATGCACAACATTGATGCTACCATCCACATGAGAGAAGGAATTGAATATTTCAAGAAACGAGTAGATATGTTCGTTTGTGTTTTCATAAACAATGTAAAACAAGTTGTCACAAACCCACATTCGTTATTGATGATAAACGCCAACATTCAAAAAAATTGTTCTTCTATGGTCTCAGATAATAAATGTACTTTTCCCAATGACATTTTCCAATCCCCAAGATAAACAAATTGGAGATTTTATATGGCAGAAGTGTATGAGTCTATGTGATGAAGACTAACTAATTATTTCTTTAATTTGTGTCTTTTTTAGATATTTTTGTGTAAAATGGTAAAAATCAGTTTAAACAAGCTTGTCATGAACAATTTCGTGCATTTATCAGAGAGTGAGAAAACATATTTTGGAGCTTAATCTTTACTAATGGTGTTCAATATTGCGTGTGCATGGAGTACATCGAAACAACATACATTTTTATAGTCATTAGTATCGAATAACATTACCATTTGTTGAGCATCAGGCTTATTGTAAACGACTTGTATGAATCACACTAAAGAGTAAGGGTTCTTGACAAAGTGACATGTGTGCCCAAAGCCACTACTCACATCTTTCCTAAGGAGGTAACATTAAATTTTGCATTTGGTTTCATGCAAAAATATGTGTTAATATGTTTTTGAGTTTGGAAATTCTGGAGATGTCACATTCAATAAGCTAAGTGATATATATTTCTCTTTGGATTTAAAAATGGTATTTATTGAAGAATTTGGTGTAGCATGGTATTCCTTTCATAAATTGAAGCCAAAGTAAAAGAAGCTTCTACAACTCATTGAGGCACATTTTTAGTGAAAAACCCTTTTAGGGCTTTATTCCATTTTTAGATAATGAATAGAATCAATGATTTGTTAGATTTATTAAACACACTAATGGTCTCTATTGTTCATAGCATAAAAAAAAAAAACCACTCTTGCTCACTTTCAAACATGTATACTAAATGCATAAGAGAAGATAGATTTTTTGTAGCTTGAGGCACAGTTCCAACAAGATGAGTTACAATAGTAGGAGATTCATTTTGAACTTATTTCAGTTTCGAACAATTCTTTATTCGACTTCGAGAGAGACTCCCATAAACAACCAAAAGCAAATCAAATTAGTAAAGTTGATAATCTAGTTCCTAGTGCAAGAGAAGGATTGAATGCAGATATAGAAATTCATCCACCACTTCCCAAACACATCGCAAGACCATTGGAAGAGTTTTGAAAAAAAATACGTAACATGTCTTGGATATGACAAGGACGTGTATTTTAGGACTTTAGATTATTCAAAACCCATCCAATTTTAGAGTGCTAGATTTCTTCAAGGCAACATATTCTCACCTACTCCTCTTTCTCCTCCATAATAGATTTTCAGATGCCAACATTGTGATAGAGTTGGCCAAGTAAAATATCATTAATTTGATCTTCAACCGTGTGAGCATATCATAAAACTACTTATCATTCAAAGAAATGCTTCAGAAATAATTCTGCTATAAGAACAGAGATTCACCTTTGATGCCTCTCTTCTTGGAAATCGGCTTCAACAACCAATAATATATTTCTCTCATACCAAGATTTATTGTTATTGAAAAATCTTACAATTAAGATCTATTCATCTTCTCACCTTGTATCTAACATGGGGGGGAGGGGGGGGTGGGAATTGATGGTGATCTATAAGATTCAAACTTAAACCAAGCGAGTGTGATCCACAACCTAAACATGTTGTCTCAGCCTAGAGCTAAAGAGAAGCATACATATATTCAAAGTTCTAAATAGAGACAAAAAATCCCCTAAGCATGGATTTGATTGATGTCCTTCCTTATACCACTCTAGGTTTAGACTCCCCTTTTGAGGTTGAGGTTCTTTATCTTTCTATAGGTTGAGACCTCCCTTTTCCAGGTTTATGGTCTACCTCTTAAAATACTTAGGGACACTTCCTCTAGCAAAAGAATAACAACTTCTTCCCAAATTTGGAAGTATTCTTGGAAATACACTAGGTGTTCTAGGTTGAGACCTCAATGTCTCATTTTTGAAGACAATAGAGACCACTTCCTCTAGTAGAAGAATTAAACTTCTAGCAAGATTTGGAAGTGTTTTAGGAACTACAATAAGTGTTATAGTGTTAGTGTTCATCCTTAAACCATCACCAATTGATTCCTCAAGTTCTCTCACTTTGAACCATCATTTGAGAGATCACATTCAACTATTCTTTGTCATGCATTTTTGTCTTACAGCTTTCTTCTTGGACCCATATATACCCATTTAGATTCGGGGGGGTGGATGTTGCAAACCTAATCTGCTAAAGGTTAAGGTGTGGAATTTCAAGAGTCACTGAAGCCCGAGAGTCAGTGAAAGTAGATGGTCATGCACATTATGTAAATATATATATAATTGTGAATATTAAATGAAACTCATGATTTATCTTATTTGGTTATTTATTTCATGTGTATGTTTAACATGATTTCTCTACTTTGCGATTATTTTTGAGTGTCACACTTCCTTCATGTGTTCAACCTAAAATACCTAAAAATTCCCACTATTTGGGAGTGAGGAAATTCTATAACATAATATTTTAACTTAAATATAACAATTTGGTTGCATAATCATAATTCAAACTAGATCATAACAATCATTTCCATAACTCTATTACAACATGCATTCACGAACTCCAATCTAAAAAAACCATTGAAAGAAGTGAAACCTTTACAAGACTAAAATCATAAAATATATTTCCATGCTAATATTATACACCATATCTTCATGGACACTTGATTTCTGTCTTTTGCAAACTAACCTAAAGGTCAATATGTTAAAATAAACGTAATTTTTTTTAAAGTAATGTATGACAATGTAGGTTCATAATATAATATTATCATTCTTTAATCACAATTGATCTCTTTAAACCTCTTTATTTACCTACCATGTCAAATTAAAGTTAAAAAAAAAAGATAAAGTCATTTTCCTCATTCTAATAGTCATAAATATAATGTTAAAAAAATAATGTCATTTTCCTCATTCTAGTCATCATAAATATAATGTTGTTAATATATAGTAATGAGAAAATAAAAACCTTTGAAAAATCTTTTTTTTTTGAAATTTATAAAACCATATATATATATATATATATATATATATATATAATATGAAAGGTATCTTAAGAAATCTTATGTATAAAATAAATTATTATTTTTTAACATCAATTAAAAAAATATTTTTTTTTTTCTTAATTTATTTTTTTTTATATATATTATTTAGTAGTTTAGTTATATATATTAAATGGCTAGTAAATTCAAATAGGCATAAATTTATGATAAGAATCAAGACAATTATTTTAAGATACATGTCCCTAACATATATGGAGTACGAAGAAGCTAAAGTCCCTAAAATAGATGGCTTTGCACTATGGTCTACGTGGAACAAGCTATCCTCCCATAGAGGAATTGGGGGTATAGCTTGTTACATTAAGAAGAACATCTCCCCCCATGCTAGGATTTATAAAAATGACCCTTACAACCAATATAGTTGGATAGAGATTACTCACATTAATGATAAAAAGACCTACATAACAATGTGTTATTTTTGCCCCATCAATTCTAACTTCTATAAGAAAAGGAATCTAGATAAAAATAGTTGTTACAATGGTTTAGAGAATTATATTTTTAGCATAAGTAATGAAGGTAATGTCCTTTGAATGAGTGACTTTAATGCTCGAACTTCAAGTAACAAAGCTATAATTCTAACCCTAATCCTCTTTGGCTAGACAAATACCTTACTCTCTCCCTAGCTCATACAAAAGGAGCTCTGAAGACCTGGGGGAGAATTTGTTTTTGTCAGAGCTACTCAAGCTTAGTAGTACTAAGGACCTCATAATTTGCAACGGTCTAAAGAAGTGGCCCAATTCTAACCATATGACATGCATCCATGGGATTGGTACTAGCATGGTAGAATATGTTATTTCCCATCTCCCTTTATACAAAAAAATAATAAAATTTGACATTGTAAATGACCACCAGCCTCACTCTCATCATAGGCCTTACCATATAACTCTCAATTTTTTCATGCATAGAGATCCCATAGAAGATAATCCTTATAGCCAAAAGAACTTAATCTTTCATAGAAATAAAAACAGTCTCTTTCCAAATGAATTAAAGACTATCTTTCTTCCTTTATCTAGTATAGATAACATAGAAGACCTTTATCATAATTTTACTACAAGCCTCTCATATTCGATTAACAAGTTCTCAATTGAGGTTTCGAATAATAAAAGAAATAGCAAAACCAACCCATGGTATGACAAAGATTGTAAATGTGCGAGGAGAGAAATTAAGGAAGCTCTTGATGAATATCTTAAAATTGGCAAGATAAATATATACAAAGCCCTAACTAAAAGTAGAAAAGGTAGTATATTTGTAAAAGACAAGAGAATCTCTTACACCTATGTGAGGTAGCTCCTAAGAAATTGTGGAGGCATATTTTAACTAGAAGAGGTAAAGTTAATAATAAAATTGCTTTGCACGAATGGAATTCCTATCTTAAAAAACTTTATGAATATCCAAATGTCATGGATAACTTTCAAACCCTTCTCACAACGAAAGAAGTTTTATCATTAGAATACATTGATTTTGGGGTTAAACACTGCACAAATGGGAAAGATAAGGACATTGAAGGTTACGAGGCGAAAATCTTAAAAATTTGAGGTTGTGTCCTCATCCCCCACATCCACAAGCTTTTGGGTCAACTCGTCAAGAAAGGGTTCCCTAAACCATGGACTCAGAGCATTATTATCCCTAATTCTAAAAGTAGGGATACAAATAACCTCTCTAATTATCAAACAATTATGATGAGCCATCTCTTAGCCAAATTATATGGTATTATTTTGGGAAAGAAGTTGAGCATATGGCTTGAAAGTGAAGGTAAGCACGCTAAAGGCCAACAAGGTTTTAGAAGGGAGCACTCAACAAAGGACCACCTCTATACATTAGAATCATTGTGGAGTAATGTCACAATGATAAATTCAATCTCTTTTGTTGCTTTGTGGACTTTATAAATGCTTTCGATACGGTTCCTAGAAACAACCTATGGAATAGATTAGAAGCGCTAAAGGTTCCTTTCAAGTTGAGAGTTGTCTCTATAAGGTTATATGAGAATGTAATTGCCAAGTTAAAGAAGGTTGCCCCCTCTCCCATATCCTATTTGGCATTTACATCGACAAGCTAGAAGTATGTTTTGAGGAAGGAGTTTGTGTTGTTAGGATCTTATCTCTGATAATAGCATGCTTCTTCTATATTATGATGATATTGTCATTCTAGAAAGGTGCCAATTTAATCTTCACAAGCAACATAAACATCTTAACTATTTTTGCTCTCCCATGGGTATGACTCTTAACACTCATAAAAACAAAAGTAATGATTATCAAATCCAAAAAGGACAGTTAAGACTAATTTTATGTATTAGCTACTTATTAAAAATAATATTATCATTAAATAAACCAATACAAATTTGAATTACTGTCCATCTATGTAATACATCTAGTATAAGGCAATTCCTATTTCATGGCCTATTGAATACTTAATGCAGGGTGACATGCAGGCCATTTAAGTTTAGCCCTTTCAGGCACGCCCATCTTAAGAGAGGGAGGACGAAACTTAAATAACCTACACCCATTGTCAGGCCTCATTAAGTATTCAATAGGCTATGAAATAGGAATTGCCCTAGTATACCCTCGTACCCAAAGTTCATAAATACAGGTGCGAAACACTTCGTACACAAGCATTTATGTCCAGAGATATATATTTAATAAGATCGAGTAATGTATCTGTAGCCCGCGTGATTCTGCTGATTCTGCTTTGCCCGTTAACTCACCTTTTTAAAGGTCAGTCTCAATTCAATAATTCGTAACTGTTTTCTAATCATTTAATAATTCGTAACTGTTTCTGAATCATTTATTTAAATATTAATATCGTTTGAATATATATAATAAAATTTATACAAAACAGCACGAGTTTTCGGCATGGTATAGGGTTTCCACTTTCAAAATGTGGTGTTCCCATCCAAAGGTTTGCTCTCGATCCAACGATTTGTGATACCCTCGGGATTACCATCCAATAGTTTTTTTCGATCCAATCGTATGCGACCGGTGGTGACCTCGGGATTACTATCGATAGCAGGAAAAAATTCAAATGATTTAATAATTTGCGAAACCCCACAGAGCCTGGAGCGCTGCGGGGCTTGAAATATTTGCCTTGATCTTGTCTACAACTGTGTGGGAATTGGGGAGTTTCAGGAGCAAGGGACCGGAATGGGAGATTTTCAGAACGAGAACGACAACCAGGGTATGGGAATGGCTGTGGGAGAGATGCAGGATCATGAGAGTGACTGCTATAATATTTTCGAGAATACTGGGTATTATCATGCTTCCCCTCACATCTCATCCATTGAGGATTTATGTGAAATACCCGTGGATGAATTTAGTTTGCTGGATGAAGGTACTGTGGAAGAGAAGAAGAAATATGATAATCAGGTAGATGCATTTAGTTTGGTTGGGGACGGAGGTACTGTGCAAGAGAATACTGAAAATCCAATGGGGTATTCTTATGTATCTCATGAGAGTGACAGCTATTATATATTCGACCATAATGCATATTCTCCTGCTTCCTCTCACATCTCATCCATTGAGCCTCTCGATTTATATGAAATACCTGTAGATTTTCAGAACCAGAACGATAACCAGGGGATGGGAATGGTTGTGGAAGAGATGCAAGATCATGACAGTGACTGCTATAATATTTTCGAGGATACTGGGTATTATCATGCTTCCCCTCACATCTCATCCATTGAGGATTTATATGAAATACCCGTGGATGAATTTAGTTTGCTGGACGGAGGTACTGTGGAAGAGATGAATGAATATGATAATCAGGTAGATGAATTTAGTTTGGTTGGGGACGGAGGTACTGTGCAAGAGAATGCTGAAGATCCAATGGGGTATTCTTACGTTTCTTCCACGCCGGACTCAGGCCGGAAGTGCGAAGTGCCACTGATATCGACTCCGTTAAGTCCCTCAGAGTCATATGTGGACAGTAATAAGGAACCAATAGCTAAGCGACCAAGAACAGTATGTTGCTATACTATTGAAGATGTAATCAAGAATCTCCCGAGAAGTTCCAGCGTTGGAAATCAGAAGATCTTTCAAGTGGCTACTGGATTTCAGTCTGGTTTCAGCTTATCATCTCCCAAACTTTCCGTCTCCTCCCTATCACCTTTGCTGAATATAAATCCAGCTGATCAGAAGCGGGATTCCATTAATCGCCTTTCAGTGAAGCCTCAGACGGTGGCAGCGCGCCATCGTCAAAGGAAAATCCAGGGAAAAATCAGTTCCCTGGAGAAACTTATTCCCTTAACATCCAAGTTAGATACCGGTACAATACTGCAGGAAGCGAGTAAATATGTGAAAATTCTGCAGGCGCAACTGCGCGTTCTAGAGCTTGTGCCCTCATTTTTATCTCCGTCCAATGGTCTCGGCTCAGG
Source organism: Pinus tabuliformis (assembly GCA_031772625.1). Classification (NCBI taxonomy): domain Eukaryota; kingdom Viridiplantae; phylum Streptophyta; class Pinopsida; order Pinales; family Pinaceae; genus Pinus; species Pinus tabuliformis. Next base: position 1,500,122,610 of record CM062804.1, read on the forward strand.
TGCGGTTGGCAAAGGCAATGCCATGAACAGCGACGGGAACGTCGAACAACAAAGAGGCAGTGACAATCTGTCGGATAAGGAGATGCTCCATGTACTGGTCACGTCCCGTGCATTTCAGAGAATACTCTTGAGTCAGGGGAAATGTTTAGGAACAGTAGAACAATACCAAATGGCAGCTGCTGCGGAAGGTTCTAATAATTCTCTTTCAAATTTCTCGTTCCATAAATAGTTCGTACATGTTTTCGCATAATATTGCAGCAACGAATATATGATGGATAGGATCGGGTTTATTACTCAATAGTATTCCGTTGCTTAATACGTTTGTTTAATAAAACGTTGGAGATCCAATTGCATTATGCATTTTGATTTGGGAAGGCCTGTCTTCTCACTTAGGTGTACGTGAACATGAACACTTTCAACTGATCATAGTAATGCTATTTCATAGTAATGTTATTTCACTTAATGCTATTTCATTTTTATTACAATGAGCCGAAGATAGCCTTGTTTCTTTGTTAGATTAGGTTTAATTTTAAACATAACTTGCATTGATGTAGATTTCTTTTTCTGATTGATATAGTGTTTTTTTATTTCTCCATTAACTGTTAATGTTTCTTAACCATAATGCATTGATGTAGATTTCTCTTGTGTGATTGATATAGTGTTTTTTTTTCCTTGTATATTAACTATTGATGTTTTTTAACCATAATACATATATTATCTGTTAATGTATTTTATCATGAATTATTTATTTTTAATGTTTTTTAAGAATATGATACAAAAGCTAACTGGAATATGGATTTTACAAAAAGTAATGTTAAACTGGTTTAATAAAAAGTTACTAGGGAAGTGATGAGTTATTAAAAAATAGTATTATTATAATTTGTTTTATCTAGTTTATAATTAAAACTAATTTTAAAAAATAGTGATAAATTTATTTAATTTATAAATTTCTAATTTAACTATTACATTTAATAAATTTCCTTAAAATTTAAACATAATTTGTAGTTAATTTAACTTAAAAGTAATGTGCTCATCACATAAATTAGAGCACTAAAAATTTGTTTCTCAAACTCAATTTTTTCATGGGATATGTTCTTATATAGTGAATTCAAAGGATCTTGCACAAAATTTCACTAGTTTATCATAAAAGCTATATTAAGTAGCAATGTTTAGTTTAAATGATAATTTTTTTAGTTAGTAATTTTATTTTTGGATCAAATTACATCTATTAGCTTTTCAAAATGGCATAGCATACAAAATTTGTCTTAAGAGTCCTTACACTCTAATTCAGACCAGAATTTTTGAGGTTGGGAATTGGAGGATACCAAAAGGAATATTTGGCATACATTATTTTGGTGAGTCATAGAAGTCATGTCATGCTAATATTAACCAAAAAAGACCAAAATCTACATCATCAAATAACTAAACCTTACCAGCTATTGCCTTGAAGGTGAAAGACACATTTTGTTCCCCTTAAAAACATACTAGGTCCTTCTTACCTTCCTAGTGTTCTATTGCCTATCATATGTTATCTTACAATTTTGTGTTATTATATTGTTTACCCTACAACCTTCCACACAATTCCTAAGCCTTATAGCTAGGGTTGTAGGCTCTACTCCAGTAAGAGCATCCTCCTTGGAAGGTTAACTTTGCAATGACAGTTTTCCACGTTTTCTTTATCCAGTGGATGGACATGTGACCACTAGGGTTGCATTTGGACTAAGAAGATGGAAATGTGCATATCTTGAGGATGGTTCATGTATAACCCTAACCACTAAATAACCCTAATCACATGGTCATTGTATCGTTTGGTTGTTATACTCTTCTTCCAATAGCACATGTCTGCCTCTTTGTTCCATAGCATTTGGCATTCTGTAGAGGTTATGCAATGCAGACAAGTGACCTATGCAAAGCTTCTCTATTCCTTAGACTAGGGATTCCTAGAGGCAACCATTTCTTTTTAAATATTTGTATTTAATTCCTTCATTTGTGAAGTGTTTCCCTAAATTTTTCCACTATTTATTTTCATTTTAGGGTTACTCATTGTATTCTTGTTTACATTTTCATGGGCAACGCTCCATCCCTATTTCGTAGAGGGAGCATAAGGGCATTGACCCTTTGAATACCATAACTTGAAATGTGGGAAGGACTTATAAGTTTGGGTGATCTAAATTAAAATTCCTTTCCTTATTAATATTTATCACTACTCACTGTGTCATAAGGTGGAAACTCTCAAACTTTAAATAGTTTCCCAACTCATAGGTAAATTAATATTCCTTTCCTTCTTATGATTTTTCAGTGGTCACTATGTCATAAGGTGTAAAGTGTTAAACTCTTCATCTTTTGTTTTCCTTTCTATTTGGTATAGAAGATAATGATGCAAAACTGGCCCTATTTCTCAATCTAGGTTTTAGTCTTCACATAGTTTAGAGGGAGCGTGGAGGTTCTTCGAGTGATCCTCAACCACTTAATGTTAGCTACTACCCATTTGAAATTTTTTCTTTTAATTATTTTTCTAGTTTGCCAAAACAAGTTTAATATTTTTCTTATTATGTTATGTTATTAGGGAAATTACTATTAACTCATTCCTAATGTCAATACCCACTTTCCAAATGGAAGAGAGAATCCTAATGAGAGAGCTAGTATGGTAGGTATGTCATTAGACTAGTTAAATAAAAAGTGTCTCTAGTATGTGTACCAGATACTATGGTCCCTCTCATAAGGATGGAGATTGTTTTGAGATTCCAGACCAAACTTACAAAGTATATCTTCAACTTTGTACCAAGTATTATTAGAAAAATTCTTAGCCTAATAGCGCCAATGGGTTCTGATGAAACCTTTCTTAGAAAGAGTTTTCTCTCGCTACCTAACTTCATGTGTTACTTGCAATTTATTAAGCTCTTAGAGATTATCCTATGGAGCTTATTTTAGTTATTCTGGGAAGGGATAAGTTTGTAAGGTTTGTTATTACAATATCTCAACAAAGTATTTAGGCTTGATATACGTTGTTTCTTAATTTCATGTTTTATGGTAAATATTTTAATACTGGTGGTTCTAGCCATTGTAGCTAGAGGTTAATCCAACTTGGACCTTGTAACTCATAGTCAACTTGTTAACATCAAACAATTTTCTCTTTTAATATCTAGATATCTCCCTCAAATGTTGTTGTATCTATTTTACCTATAGAGTTTGGTTTTCTTCTTGCCCAATACTAACCTTATCATTCCATCTCAGGTTTAATTGCAAAATTATTTGAAACTAAGAATTATATCCTCATATTTTTCCTATAGCTACTGAGAACTCAGTTGAGTTTATTTATTCTTTTTTAAACATGCTATGATAGCTTCTCATGTATTCATAGTTCACTCATGGATTAAGTGATTTAATTGTCTCGGAGAATAGGCTCCATTATCAAAATGAGCCTAGTCTAGAATTCCTAATACTATCCCCTACTTACTCATTTAAAAAACTATGGCTATCTTCCCCGAATTCCTAACACTACCACCTACTTACTCATTTAAAAAACTATGGCTATCTTCCCCTACCTCGTATTAGGATATGAGGGCATGTTAACTTTGTCCAATTTTATAAATCTCTGCAAGATGGTTTTTCTAGATCTTAATACACCTAAACAACTATTTAAAGCTTCTAAATTGGATTTTGAACTTTCCAAAAACCACGAAGTTGACAATAAGAACACTTACTTTATTGGGATGGTTAGCCTAGTAGCTTGAGGTCCACATGTTGGGCCCTCTTCAAACTTACTATCTATGAGGGTCTAACCTAATGAACTAGACTTTCATATGACCCACAATGGACCAATTTCTCACATTGGTCGATTGTATGAATTTAGTACTTAAATATTCCTTATTACATCTTGACTCAATACTAGCTCATCCACAAAAATATCCTATTCTAACTAGTGCTTACATTAACAAAGGACATGGAGAGCATCTAGCTCATAGCATTAAATTTATTTAGATAACCACATCTAGAATAGATTTAGAGTAGTTCAATATCAAGTGATTACTTCTACCTCCAGTACCTAAGAAATAAATGGATACTCTATTTAAATTTATCTTAGGCCACTACTAGTCCAACATCTCTCTCTCTCTCTCTCTCTCTCTCTCTCTCTCTCTCTCTATATATATATATATATATATATATATATATATATATATATATATATATATATATATATATATATATATATATATATATATATATATATCCACAACTCTCCCAATCCCATCATTTTTCACATGATAAATAAATTAAACAATATTTTACTATACATACTAACAAAGCTCCACATATCACCACACAGTTTTCTTTTCTTATAGGATAATAAAAATAAATACATGAATTCAATTCCCATTTCAATTTACAATATCACTATCCCAAATCCCCATAAACTTACATCCCTACCATAGGTGCAAATTACATAAAACTGAGTTTCCTTGCTACAAGTAAATCTTATATTTAAGTAACTGTAAATGCAGCAAACTCATAGAATGATGTAATCTAATAATAGTTAATTCAATTTGATTCACCATTAGGGATACATGGGAATTTCACACCTTTTCCACTCAACCTAGAACTCTCATTGGATTTCACCCACAAGCTCTCCTTTCCACCAAACAACCCCCGCTTGATCCCCTTCTCAATTATTAAATACTTGTCTTTCACTATAAGGTTTCCTTCTAGCTAAGTCCCTCTTTTGTGGATATTCTTATCCACTTGCCTAGGTTTTTCACTAAAAGCCCAAGTTTCTCTCTCATAGTTCTTTTATACCTTTTTTTGCTTAAGAACTTTCTCCAACTAAGAAACATAATGGCCTTTGTTTATCATCCATTAATCTTATGTATAATTCTATTCTAGAATAGTTATGATGAAAGAATTATTAAATCTCATTTATCAATCAGATTTTATCTTTCTTTTATTTTGGCAAGAAACGTGCCTCACTACCAAGTACATACATCTCATCTATTTATTTATTAATAAATAATTATTTACATAATTGATTCAATAATATTATTTGACTTTTTTGTCATTATTCTTCAAAGAACTAGGGCTAGCAGCTCGAGATGAGAAGAGTACCTTTTGTGACTTCAACCCAACACACAGACTTAGACCACCTTACTAATTTTCGAAATAACAAGATATAACTTTCACTCCTGAAGAAATAAGGAGGAATGTCAAGAATTAAGACCATAGAAAAGTGTTCTCCAACCCACAAAAACATAGTCTTGAAATTGCATAGAAAATAAGAGGAACTAAAAGAGAGAGACCTTACTAAGAGCACTAGATGGACGAACTCACACTTTCTAGAAATTCACTCACAACTCTCCATCTTGCAAGGGCCACTAGAGAGAACCATACACTATACACTAGGGTACCATGGTGTTATGGGAAGACCATTAACCAAATACCATGTGAAACTCTATCTTAGGGGAAGAATAGTAACCAAATACCATCCCAAACTTGAGAATCTCATTGGGACTTATCCCTCCTTACCTTAGGCAGAAGCCCCAAAGAGCAGCCATAGCACTTGACCCAAACACCTCCAACCTCCCCATAACTCTAATTCATTTCCTAAGCTAGCAAAGTGGACCGAAACTCCAAACAAAATATATAATTAATCATAAGGCCTCACATTTGATGGTAGGGGTTTCACATAAAGGCTTAGTAATTAAGAGCTTCTAAAAGGGACAATAGTCAATAACATCACTTGGGACACTTGTACCCCATATGATCACCCCACATGGGAATTCCATTTAGTTATCACATATTTAGAGAATTAGATTCCAAAAATCATTTTATTATAAAACAAATTTAACTCCTTATGATATTTGGTTGACAAGTGATCTATATTGATTCTTTATAATAATATTTTTATTATAACTATAATTATATATAACTAATGATTTCTTTAATATTATAATTATCAAAATAAATTATCATTATTTTTATTTATATGATAAAAAACGCATAAATGTTTATATGTGTGTATATGTGATTTTTTCATGTTTACATATAGAATATTTTTGTTTCTAATTATATGTTTACTAATTAAACTTAATGATCTTAGTAAACTTAATGATCTATTTAATAATTAAATTCTACATATATTTATCTTTTTAAATATGGTAAATATTGCAATTCCTTCTACAAATGAGTGTATATGTATATGTTAAATATTTTAGGTAAGTCTTTCACTACGGAGATCCAAAATTTCAATCTCCTTACAGAGGCATAAGATAGCATAATGTTCAAAAAAATCAAAAGGATTATACATATATTGAAAAATGTTTTAGATTAGCCATGACTATAGAGTATGACACTAGAAAATCAAATGAGCATTAGCATATCATAAAGTTATGCAAATTCATCAAAGTACATAGTTGCAATTTAAATAGGGTCCTCTTTATCATTGGGGGTGCTACCTACTAAGCTAGGGATACCAAGGTCTTCCTCTATGCAATCAAAGTGCTAATATAGGTCCCTTATAGAATGATACAAATGAAAGATAATTTTGAGGAAGACATAACTCTTGACCCAAAATTTTGATATGAGGGAAATGTTTTGTGAAGATTCCCAAGAAATGTGTCAATATTTCGGAAAGAGGTACTATACACCCTTAAAAAGTTGAACCTTTGGAAGTCATAAATTTTAACTTCAATGTGGAAACCAAAAATAAAATAGGAAAATTTTAATTAAGAGATTGAGATGATGAGCGGGTGATTTTGGGGTGAAGTCCAAAATCCTAAAAAAATTAGGGAGAAAGCTATAGGAAAAATAAGAGATGAAAATAGTTGGTAACAAGTTGCACTTTTGGAGGGTATAGCTGGTAAGCCAAGTATTGGAATTCAGAAAATGAAAAACCAATAGAAAGGTATTGATGTGAAGGTTATTCTAGTGCCCCTCATAATTTGGATATGGGCACTAATTTGGAAAATAATTTTCCCCTTCTAGCTACAAGAGTATAACACCATCATGAAGAGTTGTAACATGGCTAGAATCATTGAAGCTTGGGTTGAGTTGAGTACTATGGATAATGAAAATGTGATAGCCACTTATATAAAGTGCCTCAAAGAAGACACTAGTTTAGATTATGTTACTGAATGTGACTAAAAAATGCTAATACAACTATGATGGAAATAGTAAAACAAGATACACATGGATGGTGAAAAAATGAGAATAATTGGGAAAAGCTATAGAATGAGACAACCATGCTATAGATTTTCCCATATGCAATAAATTTAGTGAGAAAAACTTTTTAACTTGCCCTTTACTAATTTTCCATGAAGTATTAAACACGATGCATGAATTTATATGTTATATATATACATGTGTGTGATGTCTATGTATGGATGAATTTGATGTATGTATGCATGCTTAATGATTTCATGATGATTGAAAACAATTTTTTTTATAGTTATTTTGATTCACAAAGACAATTCTATATATATTTGTAATACTTATTGTCCACTTGATAAAGTGTTAGAAGAGTTGTGGTGGATTTCATAGAGGTACCTTATGTAGGTTGTATACGAATGGATCCATGGGTGTGGTAATACCATGCGAAAATACCATGGGTGAATGAATACCATGGGTGGATGTCACTAACAATACCATGGATGGATGCCACTTAGAATACCATAGGTAAATTCGAGGGTTGGATGAATACCATGGGATGATGCCCTTTTCTATTTGGATCATTCCTCCCTCATTAAGAAGAAATGGTCCCCATTGCGTGAAGTTCCCTTGTGTGAAGCCTTTGTTGAATATGAGGAGCCACTCAAGAGAATGGTTTTATGTGGTTAACTCATAACCATGATAAATGAATATCTAAGGATAGACATACCACGTAATGCTTGTGACCAACCCTTATACTGATAATGTGCAGCCTAGAAAATGGACTTCAATGAACTGTGGGTTTCACGATGACCCATAACCATGATAAACGAAGGTCCGAGGATAGAGATACCGTGTAATTATTGTGACCAATTGTGACACTCACTATGTACGGCCTAGCAAATGGACTTCGGTGAAGTGTGGGTTTGTGGATGGCCCATAACCATGACAAACAAAGATTCGAGTATAGAGATACCTTGTAATTCTTGTTACCAACTGTGATACTAATAGTGTACGACCTAGCAAATGGACTTCGATTGTAAGGATTTTGTGTGGTTTACCCATAACAATGATGTTGGTTGTTGATGAAGTAGTAGGTGAATACATAGCCTAGTGTGCAAGGGCACGTCTATAAAGAACCCAAGATGATTGTTGCTATGTTGAAACTAATGAATCTGAAGGAGGTGCCTGCTAAAGTCAGGTGGGAGGGCAAGTCTCCAAAGGGAATCCGCTACAATGTTGGAAATAAATTAGTTAATATAACTTGAAAAATTTATTATAACTTGTTTTTGGAAACATAAGGATGATTTTTCAACTTCGCATGTGTTGGAGATCCTTACGTGGACACTCTAGAATCTCATATTCGTGTTGCAACTCTTCGTTCGTAAAAAAAGATATAAAAAAATAGCTTATTTAAAATCAGCGATATCTTCCACATCCTCACTCCGACTAGACTCATTTTTTTTTATAATTGCATGATTTTACAAGAGGAGCTGAGATCTGTAATGATTGTTATGAAATTATGCATAAAATGGAAAAAAATGATAGGAGAGTAGCCATTCATTAGTTTTCATTAGAAACAATTCTACAACATAGCTGATTTTAAATCACCGATATCTCCCTCATCTCGACTTCAATTCGGGAAATTTTTTTTTTGAATTTGAATATTTTTTTCCAATGAATCAAGACATGTTATTTGTTTTTGTAAATTGTTTGCCAAAAATTTCAGATCTGATCTATAAACTTGCCACCCAAAAGCATTCATGAAAAAAAAATGAAAAAAGAAAAATTCTTCCTGCTTGGCCCAAGAAAATGCTCTGTGGAGGACGTAGAACATGCCTAAAGTTTGTTGAATATTTATAAAAAATTGAAACTGAAATATACATCAAACCCTCATCCCCATGGAATCATAACCTGCTCTGATACCACTGATCCAAATTTCGAGGGGAGGCCCCCAAGGTCTACAAAATTGTAATGCTAGAAAGAAAATGAGAGAACATACAGAAAATAAAACGAGAAAGAAATTTTTTATTGAAATAAAGAATAATTGTAAAAGCTACATTGTGGTGGAAAAAATGTCCTTATACAATACCACGGGTCAATTCCATGGGTGAATGAATACCATGGGTGGATGTGACAATACCATTGGTAAATACCATTAGTGAATGAATATCATGGGTGGATGTCACTTACAATACCATGGGGGGATAAATACCATGGGTGGATTCCACTTATAATACCATTGGTAAATTCCATGGGTGGATGAATAACATGGTTTCATGTAATTTTCTATTTGGATCAGTAAGGAAACAAGAGATCAAGATGATCAAGCCCTTAGTGTTGTAGGGAAAAGTATCCGACTCGGATGACCCTAACCCACTCTAAGGGTGACAGTTCCTTAGCAACAACTGTAAAGCAAACTACTGATGGTTTTCTTCTTCATGAAAGCAAAAGAGAATGGAGGAAGCACTAACCGTTGCCTTGCGCTTAATGTCGAATCCAAACTCTCCTCTTTGGCCGCTTGCTCCTAGCTCTTTGTCCTTCTGCTCGCCCAGCTACAATGAGATCCTGCACAATGACAAAGAAGGAAACTACAAGAGGCATGCAATCATAACTGGTTCATGGATTAGTGTAAACCAAACATGCAATCATCACAATATATAATGGAACAAAAGCACATAGAAGAACCTCAATAGCTTTTATTAATGAAGAAATAAAGGTTCTGAGAGTATTACAACCATTGCAGGCTCCAACCCAGCAACACCTCCCAGCAGAAAGAATTGCTCTTCTTCACCTCTCTCAAACAATCACCCAATAACTCAAGAATGAAACCAACAACATATAATTACTTTGCACAAAATTCCAGCCTCCTGAGCTCATAGGAGAGAGCTCAATATATAGATGAATTGAGAAAGGATGAGTCAGCTTGCAACTGATGTGTAGCTGCCTTGTGTCCTCTCTCTCTTTAGTTAATCTTTAGTTGATCTTCAGTTCTTGAGTCCACTTGGTGAACCTTGCTTCCACTTGGAGAAACAAAGCCTCTGACTCATCACAAGGCCAAATACCTGATCCAAGTGTCAATTTTGGAAGATTCCAAAGCTATGACTCACTCTGCCACATGTCCAAACTCGCCCAACGCAGGTGGGCTTTGTTCTGCCTACTTTGCAACGCAGGTACACCATGGAGCAGTTGTGTTTCAGCGCAGAAACCCAGTGGAGCACCTGCTTTGATTTCAGGATTGCTTGTTTTTGAGTTTTTTCAGGTGGAGAACTGATCTGAGAGCTGTTGGTTTGCTGACCTTGTTCCTCTAGGGGTAGGAACATCATGTTTAGGGAACTTTGGATCCCTTGGATTATTGACAATTCATGCTTGTTGCTGTAAGGCACAAAATTGTCTATAACAGATGCCCCCTAAAGTGTGAGGTCGTTTATCGGGTGAAATGCTTTATTGAGAGGATCCGAAGTTCATTCAATCTGCTGAGAAGTGTCCTGTAATAAGATACAATGCAATACATTATTTTTCATACATTTTTCATGATCTAGCTGAGGCGGGCATTCCCATGCTCAGCTTTATAAATACATTTTGGTACATAGAACAGACGATCGTCTAATGCTAGACTGATAATTCTCTGCCGAATTTATCATCCTTCACTGATAATTCTCTGCCGAATTTATCATCTTTTGAGAAGGATGATCATATGTTGCAATGATGTACATATCAAATGTCTTTATGTCCCGAATATATATCGCAGCCCGGATGGATGAAACTAGATCCGGGGTCTTCAATCTCTTCCGATCTTCACTCGATGTACAAGTCAATCCATGTGAGAATTTCTTGAAGTCGAACATGAAAGACATCGCTTGATTACCGGTCAATAATGTAAACCGTTAACAAGCACGAGAGGAATCACCGATAAGGATGATGACCCTCAAGGTACGGCAGTACAATCTACATGGTGGGAATAAAGGACTTGGCGTCGACCACCATGCAAAATCTTCTGGTCGAAGGTCATTGATGTATACCTGTCGCCGGAAGTGAGAAACTTGCCATTGAGGCATGCAAGCTTCAAAGTACTGAGGGGGGTGTTCCTAGATCAACTCCTTGGATAATGAGCTCATGTCGACAAGGAGCGATCCGTCAAACGAGGGCCTTAATGAATCCCACATCAGTGACACGGAACGGAGCTAGTGATAATGATGAGGTGAAAACAAACTGTGATGTATGATTCAGGGTGGCGGTCATGAAATGGATGAAGGATAATGTATGGCAGTGGGTGGAGCAGGGTTGACTCTTTACAAAACCACATCTCTTGAACATATAACGACACTGATGTGATGGATTGGTAGCATTACCCCAATTGTGGATGGTGTGGCGAGGACCATGATTCTGCGATCGGTGAATGAAACAACCCAACCCGAAGCGGACGGAGGACAAAGTGTCATGTTCAAGAGCGACTTGCTACCATTAATACTGTGAGGTTCTCCCAATTTTTCCCCAGTCATTGCTGACCAGTACCTCTTTATTTTTGTCAAGCTTGAGGAGGATAACATATGCTTGTTCTATAACCTGCCCTTCGGGCAAGCCCATCGCTATGTTTTAACGAGCCTAGCGATAGGGAAACTCGTTCTCGTCTAAAGACAAGTTTGTCGCTATTTAATCATTTTAACGAGTCTAACGACAAAGAAAACTCGGTCCTTTTCATTTTTAGAGAGTCTGAAAAGGCACAAAAAGTTAACTCCAAAATTCCTTTTTCGTCATCTAATCCCTTAAGTCCGAAAAAGTATAAAACAATACAGAAGGGATGAATTTTCGGTTGCTTTAACGAGCCGAACAAAACAAGCGCTCGATCTTTTTGTGCAATAATCCCTCAGGTCCAAAAAGATTAAAATCTAGAGGAGGGATAGCTTTCCGGTCGCTTTAACGAGCTGGAAGGCCAAAACTCGGCAAACTTTTCATATTTTACGAGTCAGTGAAAAGAGCTCAAAGAAGACTCGTCTTTTGAGGAACGAGTGATGAACAGGGATAGCAGCAGATTCCAGGTACAGGTTGGAATTCTCCAATCACGGCAGTGTCACAAGGATGGCTAAGTGAAATCACTCTTCGTAGCTGTTCCTCAAAATGGGTAAACAAACATATGGAGGTGAACGATTGGCCAAATGAACAGATGGAGGTGATGGCATATAAACACGACCAAGGGCTTTTAATATGGCTTTCAAAGGTTACATTTCTCGAGGTTGTTTACCGGTTCATTTTTTATGCGTGAGCTTGAACTGCTAGGGAAAGATTGCTCACAATCTACGTTTATTTTTTAACGAGCATGAACTTCTGCACAAAAACTGCTCGATTCTTGCGTTTATTTTTTAACGAGCATGAACATTGCTAAAACTGCTCGATTATATACCAGTCTTAATACAAGGAATGCTTTTAGGTCATATGACCAATTTTGTCTTGGTTGCAGAACATCATGTATAAACTTTATGAACAGCTTATATATATATTTTGATTTTCGAGTCTTATTCTGGTTGCTTTGTATGATTCATATGTACACTTTTTATGATGTGTCCTTTATAAATGTTGCAAATGTCTGTCTAACACATAGTTCGCCAATGAGTCTGTTAATGTGTTTAGATTTCTTGAAATATGTTGATATTGAATTGAATCAAATCGTCTTTCCAAGATCTTTACTCTTAGGAACATGCGATAAATAGCTGGATTACGAACAGAATATGTACCATTGAGTTGTAGTACTACGAGTTGTGAGTCTAGCCTGACAATTAGTCGGCGTATGCCTCGTGCGATGGCATCAGAGAGTAGTTCAATCAACGCGCTATATTCAGCGATGTTATTCGTTGATTGCCCAATACATACACCTCTGAAACTTACTAACTCGCCATTTGGATTAAAAATGGCCCACGCTGCGGAGGATAGGTTTCGCGAACTACGACTTGCTCTGTCGGCATATCCAACACATGTCTCCATGAGGTTTGACATCTGCAACGAATGCAAAAAGGGAATCACTCAACCAGAGTAAGAACTTTGGCGAAAACAAAATATAACAAAAGCACGCAGGTTACTATTTAAGCATAGTAACGCTTGAGGTACAGCCCGTTCCGGGGCTGTGCCAGTGGAATTCCGTCGTAATCTATTAACTCGTAGGCTCCTTTTGCTAATACTCTTTTAACAATATAGGGGCCCATCCATAAGGGATTGAATTTACCTGCTCCTAATTTATCGGATTCTTGGTCATAAAGCAAGACCAAATCACCTTCTGAGAAGACACGGGGTTTGACATTTTTGTCGAACTGAGCCTTGACTCGTTTCTTATGGGCTTCGTTAGCCAAAGCGGCATCACGACGGGTTTCATCCAATTGGATTAATTCCATGAAACGAGCCTCTTCTTCCGAAGTTCCGGGGAGGAGATCAATTGCTAGTTTAAGTGACGAAATTTCACACTGGATCGGTAAGACTGCTTCTAGACCGTACACCAATTGAAAAGGTGTGAAACCGGTCGCGTTTCTTACCGAGGTTCGGTAGGCCCACAAGGCTGCATACAGGATTAGGTGCCATCTTCTTTTATGAACTCCGATCATCCTCTGCAACATATGCTTCAGGACCTTGTTGATTGCTTCAACTTGTCCGTTGGCTTGTGGATAATACGGAGTAGAGCTGTCGTGAGATAGCCCTAGTTTCGCAGCTAATTCGACCATCATGTGATTGCGGAAGTGCGATCCATGATCTGTAACTATAGCCTGGGGTACATCGAACCTGGCGACTACATGATTGAAAAAGAAAAGGGCAGCTGTTTCACCAGTATTGTCCAATGTAGGCATCGCCTCGGCCCATTTGGTAAAATAGTCAACTGCGACTATAATATACCCATGCCCCCCAGTCGAGGTGGGGTTACATTGCATGAAATCGATGCCCCATTTGGCGAAAGGCCCAACCGCAACTATTGGTTGCAGCGGTGCGGGTGGTCTTCCGGTTTTGCTATCAAAGATTTGGCAGGAATGACAACTTCGGACTGCGATTATGCAATCTTTGAACATTGTTGGCCAAAAATATCCTGCTCTTAATATCTTTTGGGCTGTAGCGAAACCTGATTGATGCCCCCCACACGCGCCTGAATGACACTCATTCAGGGCTTTTTCGGCTTCTTCATGGGTGAGACACCTCCTCAGAACGGTATCGATACCACGACGGTAAAGAGTATCACCGACGATCATGTAGTCTTTTGCTTGGTATCGTATACGTTTCTGTTCGGAGTGAGAGGTGTCAGGCCGAAACTTTTGGGTTTGGAGATAGATAATTATATCTCCATACCATTCATCGCTTGCAGATATTAGAAATAAAGTCTCGTCCACTATAGACTCTTTGGAAGTCTCGTCGTTGGACGATGATGGGAGATCGCATAATAATTCTGCGAATACTAGAGCTTTCTTTGACTTGGATTTCACAAATTCCAGATCAAACTCTTGAAGGATTGCTATCCATTTGGAATATTTGCCCCCCAGCAACTGTCGCGACAGTATATAAGTCATGGGGTTGCAATCTGACAGAATGGTAGTTTTCCTAAAGAGGATATAATGCCGAAATCTCTGTACTGCTTGAACAGCAGCGAGCGCTAGCTTTTCAACGTAAGAATATTTACTTTCTGTATCATTTAAGTTTTTACTTAAATAATATACAGGATGTTCAACTCCATCGACTTCTTGTACTAAAACCATCGCAATGGTTGTATCTGCTGCAGCTAGATACAGGTTAAAATCCCTTAGATAATCTGGGGCGTACATTAATGATGCTTTTACTAGGGACTCTTTCAAAGCGTCAAAGGAAGCTTGCGCAACCTGGTCCCAATCGAAGGGTACATCTTTTTTCAAAAGACGTGTATAACCTTTAGCAAGTTCTGCGTAATTTGGAATGAACCTCCTCAGAAAGTTTGCTTTCCCTTGGAGTTTCTGAATCTGAAGCAAATTCGAAGGTGGAGGCAAATTAATGATTGCCTGAACCTTACAGGGGTCGAGACGAATCCCATCTTTAGAGACTACAAAGCCAAGTAAACGACCAGAACCGACGCAAAACACACATTTGTGAGGATTGAGTCTTATCTTGTAGTGTCGGCAACGTAAAAATATCGCTCTTAAATGCTGTGGATGATCAGTCCGTTTTCGTGAATGAGCTGGAAGATCGTCGAGATATGGTTGAACAATGCTCTTGATGTCATGGAAGGCGTAATTCATAGCCCTCTGAAAATTTGGCCCTGCGTTCTTTAAGCCAAAGGGTAATTTTCGATAAGCGAACGTGCCCCACGGACATATAAATGCAGTCTTTGACTGGTCCTGTGGGCGGATATTTATTTGATTATACCCGGAAAATCCATCCATAAAGGAAAAGATTTCACATCCGGCGCATTCATCAATTATCTGGTCGATGAAGGGTGTAGGGTAGTTGTCCTTCGGACAAGCTTGGTTTACATCCCTATAATCGACGCACACTCTTATCGTCCCTTGTTTCTTCATAACAGGGACAATATTCGATACCCAATCGGTTAGAGGAACCGGGTAGATGAATCCAGCATGGAGAAGTTTCTCAACTTCTGCTTTAATGGCAGCGGCTTTCTTAGGGTGCACCTGTCGAAGCCGTTGTCTTACTGGTTTGACATCAGGATACATTTTGATTTCATGTTCAACGATACTCGAGTCGATGCCTGGCATTTCATCGTATGACCAAGCAAAGACATCTCTAAATTCACGAAAGAGAGCGTTATATATTTTCAGTTCTGAAGGGGAACAACCTTTGCCAACATGAATATTCTCTACAACATCAGGTTTTGTTGAGATATTTATGGCTATAGTCTCTTCGATATTCGATAAGTTTCGCTCGGAATCCACCGTGTTTACAGTATTTGTTAGGAATTCAAAGACTGAAGGGTGGTAAAGATCTTTTTGAGTATCTTCCTCGTATTCTGGAAGAAGGGAACGATGGTGGTGATCATTCCATGGTGCCCCCTCAATCATCATTGATTGTAAGATTCCTTCGTCAGTCCCATGTACTTTTGACCAAGGATCTATCGGGGTACCACATTCCCTAGATCTATCTACCCAAACGCTCGACGAGCGTTGATTTGGGTTTGCCTCCCATGCATGAAACATTGATTGCTACAATATTTCAATGGGGCTTGGTGGCAAAACCATTGCATGATCCATAGCGACTCTGCCTTCTGTGACTTTCAAGGTGGATACCATATTGCATGTTGCTACAAATGGTACATTTCCTATGCAAATAGGAGGTGGTAGCGCGAAAGTTCCCATCATAGTGGGGTCTTTCAACAGACCTACTCCAATGTCTTGAATCGACCGGTCGCTTCCATGGATCATGGGAACGCTTCCTGTAACTTGTGAACCATTAGGGAGGAAGTTTTGTTGATCGACGACCGTAATCCCTCCTTCAAAAGGGAATGCGATCTTCCTAAAATAAGTCGACACAACAGCTTGCATGGCATAAATCCATGGCCTTCCCAGTAGGATGTTATAGTCAAGATTGCCATCGATGACTTCAACATCTATTTCTACTGTTTTGCCCCCTAGTTCAACCTTCAGGTTACTGAGGATACCGTAAGGGGTATATATCCTCCCGTCGAATGCTTTTAATGTCGTCGATGATCGCGACAAGGTTGGAGATCCTAAAGTTTTCCAGCAACTCATCGACATAATACACGTCGATGCTCCCTCATCAATAATCGTTCTATGAATTGTTTTGTTGAGGGCTTTCACTTGGACGAGGAAAGCTAACTGAGCCAGCAACTGAGGATCATACCCTTTGTGATCAAAGGATACCAGATTGGAATCTTTAGGATCCACCCCACCAATCGCTGATAACAATGCCTGCCTTTGGGATGGGCAATGCTGTAATACCTCAAGAGTCGACATAGCAGATGGCGATTGCGCCAAATCTTCTACTATGTTGTAATGCTGTGCCGCTCTGGCACGAGGATTGAATGTCGACTTGTGTACTACTCCCTTTGGCGGTTTTATTGTTAATTCATGCGTGATGGGGGGTACAACTTCTGCCGAAGTTGTCGTCGAACTGCTAGGTTGATCTGTTCCTTTATCGTTCGACACCTGTGGATTCCCATAATCTTTGCTCCTTGTCGAAATCAAAGCATCATTTTGCTGTTTCGAAATCGACAACATAAGAACTTGGGATGGGGAAGCGTTTCCACTATCAACCAGATTTTGACCTGGGTTAGGAAATTGATCACTTGACACAGTTGAGGTATGAGGACTTTTAAAGAACCTCTTTAGCTCAGCTTTGAATGGGCAATCCTTAGTGTAGTGATCTTTGTCATCGCATATTTGACACAGAAACCGTTTCCTATTCCCAGGAGGGTTTGAAGAATTTTTCTTAGGGGATGACCCACCTTGTTTATTCTTCCTCCCTTTGTTTTGATTCTTCTTGCTTCCTAGTTGATTGGTTTCTTTGCCTCTATCTGTCGATACGGCATTTACTTCCGAAGAAAGAACTTCTTCATGCGCATTTTGATTCGGATCCTTACGGGCCTTCTTTTGATTGGTCCTTTTCGGATTCGTGTTTGCCGTGCCAATCACGCCATCGCCAGCATGAGAGTCACTGTTTGATTTAGGAGGAGGAGGGATTGAAAACTCTGGTCTAGGGGCGTCTGGTATTTTGTCATAGAGCGTGCCGGACTGAGTATATACTAAATCCAAGTATTGTGCACGAGCGATAACTTGCTCTTCTGTTACGACTCCTCCCTTTGCTACATCTTCCGTTATAGCCGGAAGTAATGACTTTATAAACCACTCAGCTAAAAGCTGATCAGGAACGTATGTTTTAACCATTCTTCGTCGACGTCGCCACTCATGTATATGATCTGATATATGAGTTGCGGTTGTCTGTTTGAAGTTAGTCAATATCTCTGTTCCTGTTTCATACCTTATTGGTAATTGAAAGTGGGTCAAAAACGTCGTGGCAAGGGAGCCAAAATTGTCGAACGAAGCTCTAGGCAATTCTATATACCATTTTGCCGCTGGACCTGTCAATGTCCTCTGAAAGAGGCGAAGCCTTATCGAATCGTCATTCAAAGTGTTCGACGAACACCATAGATGAAATGTCATCACATGATTCGACGGGTCTTCACCTGGATTTCCATTGAATTTAGGAATGTCGGATGGGAGTTTGTGTGGAATCACTGGCCACCAAGGGGCGTAAGCAATTGGATCGTTTGTTAACCGATGTAAATCAGGCAACTCTAAAGTTGCCACGAATGGTAACTGCTGGTTCAAGTTAGGTGAAGCGTAACCAGGATACGATGGAATCGCCTGAACAGTCGGTCTTTGCATACCAGCATAATGGAGCTGATGTTGGTATGATGAATACGGTTGATGGACTTGACCACTATAAAGTGGTTGATTTTGACCATTTTGAATATATGGTTGTCCAGTATTCGCAAATATTTGTTGTTCAGAACCTTGGTACACTTCTTGGAATTGCGGCTGTTGGTATTGCATTACCCACGGTTGCGACACCATGGGTTGTTGCGCTACACTAACCATTGGACCAAGATGTGGGGTAGTTGTACCCAACTGTACTTGTGTTGTCCCACCAGTAGGTGATTGTGGTTGGGTCGCAGGGTCAAGTGGCTGTTGCATGAGAACCTAAGCAATCTGAGGTTGACACACAACAGGCATTGTTTGAACTTGCGACACGATCACAATAGCCGGTGTAGTTGGGATGTTTGTCACAGGTACACACTGTTGCATAGAATATACAACTCTCGGTGGCTGGGATAGCACAGGTACCCAACTAATCGTTGCAATTCCGCCATAACTTGAATAAGGTTGAGAGCTCCCGTATGGGTACTGCCCCCCATACGGTAGCAACCCAGAACCCAAGGCAACTGCCTGCCTTGGAGGACTGGATGGCCTAATTAGATTCCCAAAAGGGTCAATTTGATGAGCCTCACCATGAGGGTTACCAGACATTACTCCGGAACAAACAGGAACAGACCATACTGTCGAGATAGTCTCTTGCTGGACTCTTTCTAGCGACTGCGAGCTAGTTGGGACAGATGGTATGCCGGCGAACATTTTTGGATTTGCAGCAGGTAATTCTGCCGTCGCCGTGTCATTCGACACAGTCCTAGATGTCGACGGTTGTTCAGTCATTTTTAGTCTATCCAATTGATCACCTAGTGATTCTACAGGAACTTCCACTGGTGATGGACAAACTTCTGTTGTAGCAGGAAATAGAGTGACCCCTACTCCAAATTGAATTGGAGTGGATACTTGCGGTTCCTCTATAATTTCCTCTATCGCAATCAGACCAGGTGGAAGAGGAAGACCGTCAGGTCCGTAAAAGATTTCCGGTGCCGAAGAAGGGGTTGTATCGACCGCGACGGATGTTTGAGGAACAAAACTCTCTGGACCGGTTACAGATGGAACTGGTTCAGTCATACGAGTATTTGCCCCCAGACTAGGATCAGTATTACTGTCCCTCTGTGGCGATTGAACTTCTTCTATTGAGGCAGGGTTTCCAGAAATGTTTGGAGTGACCAGAATCTCAGATGTTGTTGGAACGCTTGTTCTAACTTTTAAAGGAGATTTTGAACTGGTTCGACGAGCTCACTTTGTCCGGATTGTTTTCGATTCCGGAGACAAAGACGGTTGACTCGCAAGCCTCCGAGAATGACGAATATTCAATTGAATTTCTTCCACGATTGCGGATTACTCGATCAACTAAAATATAAAGGGGAAAATTTGTGTTTCCGATTTGAATGAATTTTATTAGACGCTTTTAAACATAACTTTGCTTTTTCATGTTTTAAGAGTCGAGAAAAAGCTAAAGATGACTCTAGTCGCCTTCGATGTATTAACGAGCCCGAAGTGACAAATGCTCGGTTGGACCTTTTCAGTTATAGAGTTTGAAAAGGGCCAAAAGAAACTGCTCTGGAGATCTAGGCAGAGGGTGTGCCAAACCTTTCGCGAAACCACAGAATACGTTTTACGGTACGGGTGGTCGATCTTCGTGAATGCTGTCTTCACTGCATCGCGATCAGTAGGGCGGTCGACACGGCTTCCTATGGATAAAGGATAATTGCCTATAGGGGTCTCCCAATATATACGCGACGGTACGTGGGAGCACAAGTCCGTATTAGTGCCACCGACTCTCAGGAGGAATCACCCACCTTCGTAGAGATCGACAGTCACTATGTTTAACGACGCCGGAACACGTCTCTACCTAGACCTCTAGATGTTTGCGTTATGTTTCAAATGCGTTGTTAGGTTCATTCAGTATATTTTAAGTTGATCTTTTTAAAGTTTGCCTTTCAAGGTTCACCACGAGATGTATATGACAAATTCCTAAATGCAGCCTAAGATGAGAAGCAAGCTTTTTCAAATCTTTTTGACTGATGAAAATCTTAACTACTGAGGGAGAAGAAAATCAAATTCTTTTCACACAGTTCATACAGCACAAACTAATGCACTTTCTCCTAAATCATCATGCAAACTTTTTCAAATGCAAAATGCACAATGCATGTATTTTCTTTTCCCTTTCTTAATGTGGATGGATACAAAAAGAAAGTGGTTATATAACTTTGATTTCGATTTAAAGCGACAGTAAACAAGTTTGTCCAAAATCAAAAGACACCTTAAGATTCACTTGCTTAATCACTGGAAATACATGAAATCAAACCATACTAACGAAAGTAAAGTGACTAATCAGCTATGGACAGCAAACAAGCTAACTCTTTAGACCAACAAAACGCCTAACACAGGTTCAGATCTAAGAGGCCAAAAGCATGACTAGTTTACTTTTCGTTAAGGGAAATTGTAAATGAATAAGAAATACAAAGAACAAGTACAATTTCGTTATATAACAGAGGCGGAATGATGGCAAGTAATATTGGTTTCAAAACAGGCACAAGACTGACACCTAGCAGCAAAACTAAGCGAAAACAGGCAAGAGAAAGGAGGAAACCCCAAATGCACTAAGTGAATTTGGGTCAACGCAGGCTCTGCACAGTCAAACTGGCTCTCAGCACAGGTAGCTAGTTCGGGACCTGCGTTGCAAAGCAGGTAGCCTGTGTACTACCTGCTTTGGAAAACGAGAGTTGCGTTTTCACAGTCTCCGGGTCATAATTTTCTCAAAAATGCACAGTTTTTGCTCAAATCAGAAGCATTCAGTCAAGCATACTCAAAGGGATGATTTAGAAGGTGAAAAGCTATCACTAAGAGCTTACAAGGATCTTTGTAGATCAGCTCTTCAAATCATGAATCTGCTCAGAACATGAGCAAGAGTAGCAGCCCCTCTACTTCGCTTTTGATATAGTCAAAAGCTTTTCGATTTGGTACTCTTTTGTTCAGGAAATGAATAGAAAAAATACTACAAACACAATCAAACGGATACGATCCCCAGCGGAGTCGCCAGTTTGTTGTAGGGAAAAGTATCCGACTCGGATGACCCTAACCCACTCTAAGGGTGACAGTTCCTTAGCAACAACTGTAAAGCAAACTACTGATGGTTTTCTTCTTCATGAAAGCAAAAGAGAATGGAGGAAGCACTAACCGTTGCCTTGCGCTTAATTTCGAATCCAAACTCTCCTCTTTGGCCGCTTGCTCCTAGCTCTTTGTCCTTCTGCTCGCCCAGCTACAATGAGATCTTGCACAATGACAAAGAAGGAAACTACAAGAGGCATGCAATCATAACTGGTTCATGGATTAGTGTAAACCAAACATGCAATCATCACAATATATAATGGAACAAAAGCACATAGAAGAACCTCAATAGCTTTTATTAATGAAGAAATAAAGGTTCTGAGAGTATTACAACCATTGCAGGCTCCAACCCAGCAACACCTCCCAGCAGAAAGAATTGCTCTTCTTCACCTCTCTCAAACAATCACCCAATAACTCAAGAATGAAACCAACAGCATATAATTACTTTGCACAAAATTCCAGCCTCCTGAGCTCATAGGAGAGAGCTCAATATATAGATGAATTGAGAAAGGATGAGTCAGCTTGCAACTGATGTGTAGCTGCCTTGTGTCCTCTCTCTCTTCAGTTAATCTTTAGTTGATCTTCAGTTCTTGAGTCCACTTGGTGAACCTTGCTTCCACTTGGAGAAACAAAGCCTCTGACTCATCACAAGGCGAAATACCTGATCCAAGTGTCAATTTTGGAAGATTCCAAAGCTATGACTGACTCTGCCACATGTCCAAACTCGCCCAACGCAGGTGGGCTTTGTTCTGCCTGCTTTGCAACGCAGGTACACCATGGAGCAGTTGTGTTCCAGTGCAGAAACCCAGTGGAGCACCTGCTTTGATTTCAGGATTGCTTGTTTTTGAGATTTTTCAGGTGGAGAACTGATCTGAGAGTTGTTGGTTTGCTGACCTTGTTCCTCTAGGGGTAGGAACATCATGTTTAGGGAACTTTGGATCCCTTGGATTATTGACAATTCATGCTTGTTGCTGTAAGGCACAAAATTGTCTATAACACTTAGGACTATAGAGGAAAATTTGAAGGATCTTCCGGATGAGCATGGTAGAGGATTCATATCATATGAGGCAAAATATCATCTCACTTACTTAGAGACTCAAAGATCTAAGATTCTTAAAGACCACGAAGAAAGTTGGTGACTTAGGAGTCGAGCAATTTGGTTAAAGGATGGTGATGACAATACCAAATTTTTTCATAATTTTGTAAAGGGAGAAAGGCGAGTAACGCTTTTTGGAACATGCCCACTGAGGATGGTCGTCTTTCCTCATCCTTTCACCAGCTTGCCCATCTTGTCAATTCACACTTCCAACAATTGTTCAAGGTCCCCCATGGGGTCTCCATTGAAAAAATAGTATGGACAGTTCGGCTATTCCCTCGACTTGTTGACCATGAAGACAATTGAATTATATATGTCTCTCTTCGACATCGTTGGACAAGATCTTTGCAATGTGGTGGAGGAATACAAAATTATTGGTTGTATGTACGAGGCTATCAACTCCACCTTTATAGCGCCCATCCCCAAAGTAGATTGCCCCAGTTATTGCTCCCATCCCCAAAGTAGATCTCCCTCTCTAACTACCTGTACAAAATTATTGCGAAGATTATTTCCAATCACCTAAAGCCCATCCCATTCTCTCCATGATGCTAATTCATGCTTCTTTGCTAACCACTCCACAGTGAAGCCAACTTTTTCATTTACTTCGGAGGAATTGTATCAATACCTTCATGATTCTTCCTTGCCCCAATGAAATTCCCAATGCATCTAGTTGAAGTAAACTCTCATGTAGTGGTCCTTGTAGGAATTTACAGGGAAGTTCCTCAGACAAAACACCAAAGACACCACTCACAAACAGATCACAGATCAATACACCAGTACTTTTGACGTGGTTGAAACCCTCAAAGAGGGAAATAGTCCACGGCCTGAGCTAACGTGGCCACTTCAGGCAATTCATTAATAAAAGAATGAAAATTTACATATGCTTCTCTCATAGATGGATTACCCTACAAATGACCCTCCATGCTCTTTAAATAGAGATCACGGACCAATCGGGTGCTAAGCCATGGATCAAGTGTTGATAATACCGAGGAGAGAATGAACCATCGGATCACTACATATCGTGACCGTCAGATTGTAAGTTTCAAAATGTACATAGTAAAGAAACACACTTTACCTAACTCTATACCTAACTCTATACTAGACCAAGTTGTACTTAACTATTTCCTATGTGTCGGAATATCCTAACATCCCCCCTTAAGAACAACTTGGGATAATATTGAAGGATTTACAAATATGACACAATAGGAGAAGGAAGGAGGCACTAGAGCCTATCCCCCCTTAGTGACAACTTCCTGAACTCCAACCATAAATCGAAGTTTAGTGAACTTCGCCTCTATGAGAGCCTTTGTAAAGATGTCTGCAACTTGATCATCTCTTGAACAATATTGCACTTCAAGAACATGGTCATGAATGAGCTTTCTCATGAAGTGCATGTGCAATTCAATGTGTTTGTTGCGCTGATGTTGGACTGGATCTTTGCATATTTGAATGGCACTTTGATTATCACACCAAAGTGTAGTCGGATGCTGCTGCTGAAAGTCAAACTTTGACAGGATCTGATGAAGCCACAAAGCTTCCTTACTAGCTTCTATGGCACCACGATACTCTGCTTCTGCTCAAGAAAGAGAAATGGTACCTTGCTTCTTGAAATCCCATGTAATAGGTCCTGAACCAAGAGTGAACACATAACCTGCAGTAGACTTTCGATCATCACGATCACCAGCCCAATCAGAATCAGTGAAACCAACCAATAGAGGAGCTACTTCAGCATTGTAATTAATCCCAAACTGAACTGTACCTCGAACATAACGAAGTATTCTTTTAGCTGCTTTCCAATGACTTTCACGTGGGTTTTGCATAAACCGAGAAACAACGACAACAACAAAGGAAAGGTGGGGATGAGTATGGGTTAGATACAAAAGTTTTCCTACAAGTTGACAGTATAAGGTAGCATCAACTTCAGGAGAAGTGCAAGTGACTCAAATTTTGACTCGAGACTCAAAGGGAGAAGGGGTTGGCTTATAGTCTTCCATGTGAAAATGCCGTAGAATATCACATGCATATTTGGACTGAGAAAGGGAAATATCTTCCTTGAATTGCAAGACTTGAAGATCGAGAAAATAATGTAAGTGTCCTAAGTCTGTCATTTCAAACTTCCTTTCTAGGCTAGACTTCACATGGTTTATAAGGTTGGGATCACTACGAGTCAGGATAAGATCATCAATGTAAAGAACAAGAATGATAAGAGACTTGCCCACTTTCTTGGTGTAGACAATATTGTCAAAATGACACCTAGAGAAGCGAGATTCTAAAAGAAAGTTATCCGTTTTGTCATACCAAGCTCGAGGAGCTTACTTGAGACCATAAAGGGATTTATTAAGCCGACATACAAGGCTGGAGTCTGTTTGTATAAATCCAATAGGCTGTTCCATATAGATTTCTTCATGCAAGTCCCCATGCAATAAGGCGGATTTAACATCCATCTGATGGACTTCCCATTTGAAAGAGGCAGCAAGGGAAAGAACAAGGCGGATAGAGTTAATTTTGGCAACAGGGGAGAAGGTTTCAGTATAGTCAATGGCTTCAACTTTTGAAAAACCCTTAGCAACAAGACGAGCTTTATGTTTATCAACTTTCCCATCTAGTCCATACTTGGTTCTGTAAATCCATTTGAATCTAACAAGTTTTCTTCCCTTTGGTAGAGGAACAAGATCCCATGTATCATTTGCCAATAATGAGTGATATTCTTCATTCATAGCTGCGTCCCAATCTGGATGACCTGAAGCTTTTGCAAAGGTGTGAGGATCATAATCCACTGAAGCTTGAGCCAGTAAAGAAGAGGCTCTCTCGAATTGAGAACGTGTACGTCGCTGATCTGTAGGATCACCACCAAGATTACCTGCTGCATCCCGAGTAGCACGGACCCATTTTCGAATCTCGGGAGCTGAAGGAGGATCCTAAGAAGGAGGGGGAGGATTTTCATCCTTGCTTTCATCATCTGAAGAAGAAATATTTTCAAAAGTAGAAGAGATAGGGAGAGGTGGCACATCCACCGAGCTAGGCTCCCAGGCCAATATATTTTCAGCAAACTTTACATCTCTTCTAATGATAACATTTTTGGTCTTAAGTGGAATAAGTCTATATCCTTTGACATCTTCAGAATATCCAACAAAAATACATTTTTCATGTTTCTCATCTGGAATATGGGCCCATGCTTCACTTCCAAAAACACGAAAGTGACTTACATCTAGTTTGATTGAGCTCCATGCTTCTTTTGGAGTGATATCCTTTAAAACCTTAGTAGGAGTGTCATTTATTATGTAATTTGCAAATTTAATTGCTTCTGCCCAATAATTAAGACTAAGTCCTTTAGATTGAAGCATACAATTATCCATCTCCTTTAAGGTGTGATTCTTCCTTTCAGCTACACCATTTTTTTGTGGAGTATATGGAACAGTATGTTGCATTTGAATTCCATTCTCAATGCAAAAGTTGATGAATGTGCTTTTAACATATTCTTTGCCATTATCAGATCTTAGCTTAAGAATTTGATATCCAAATTGTTTTTCAACAAAGGCCTTAAAGGCCAAGAACATGTTAAATACTTCACTCCTGAGTTTTAAGAAGTATACCCAAGTGCGTTTGGAGAAATCATCAGTGAAAGTTAAGAAATACTTGTAGCCATATAATGAAGCAACTGGAAGTGGACCACATAAATCACTATGCACGAGCTGTAAAGGGGCTCAGGCGTGCCAAGAGGCACGTTTTTCAAAACTACCCCGATGATGTTTTTCGAGTACACACCCGAAATAGACACCATCTCTGCAAGATACCATTGGAAGACCTGTCACCATATTTTCTTTACATAGATTCTGAAGAGAGCGATAGTTTAAGTGACCAAATCGCTCATGCCAAAGTTTGCTCACTTCATCATTATGAGCAACAAATAGTGAGGGAAGATTTGATGACCCAAAGTTGTGAAACTTATACAACCTTGTAGAATCATCAGCAATGCAAATAGCTAAAATCTGTCTAGGATCTCTTATGTCCTTAATTACAACATCGTGAGGTGAAAATTCAACAATTTTTCCTTCACGTGAATGGGTTATCTAATATACAGATAGAAGGTTTCAGGATAAGGTTGGAACACATAATACATCATTAAACTGACCATTCTCTAGATGAACAGTTCCAGTCCCTATAACACTAAGAGATCTATCATCACCAACATATATATTTTTGGTGTTACAATCATTTAAAGAAGAAAACATGGCTTTTATTTTGGCCATGTGATAAGAAGCTCCAGAATCAATGAGCCACTCATGAGAATGAGAAGATGAAGATACATTTAGTGCATAGCTAGACCGAGATGCTTGACAACCACATGCAGAAAGTGCCATTCCTGAAGATGAAGTTGAAGTTGAAGATTGCTCCAAATGGATGTTATGCTTCTTCGTTGCTGCTTCCAGGGCTTCCATCTTCTTAAAGAATTTGGATTCTAAGTGGCCATCTCGATTACAAAAGTTGCAATGTCTATCAGTTTTATTCCATTTATTTTTATTTGTCTTATCATTTTGTTGAAATGATTTTTCATTTTGAGGTTGAAATTGCTTAGGACCCTTGTTTGGTTTAGGACCATTCCTTTTAGTATACGACTTCTTAGGATTCTTTGAATTTGGTTGCTGCTGGGCGGCTAACGCTTTCTTAGAAGAGTTTCCAAGATGAAGAAGACCAAGGTGTAAGATTTTTTCTTGTTCACTTATTAAAGAATCACAAAAGGAATCAAAGGAAGGGGACTTGTAGGTTTGTCCTTGAGAAATGAAGGCTTCTCTTGTAGACTGGAAGGTGGAAACAAACATAGAATAGGCTGGTCCCAACTTAGTAAGAATGGAGTAGATAAGGCTACTATCTTCTTTCTTAACCTTAACACCTTCCAAGAGAAGTCTAAGGGTCTTGAACTTGGACAAAAATTCTTCAATGCAAGAAAAATTATTGGGGTCCAATGTAAGCAATTCATTTTCAAGCTGATGGGCTTTAAGTTCATTTTTAATTCCAAAGGCTTTAGTAATCTGTTTGATTGCTTCATCAGGAGTATCAAGTTCTGTAATATCGAATCTAAGATCTGTAGAAATAGACATCCCTATCAACCCACGTGCTTGGTCTTGCCTATTTTTCGATTTAGCTCCCTTGTCTTCATCTTTTGGTTTGGTCTCTTGGCCTTTGGCTATTCTGTAAAGACCTTTACTTCTAAGTAGATCCACAATGTAGGGCCACCATTGGAAGTAGTTGGTGCTATCAAGAATAACTTGGCATGTCCGCCCCCACAAAATAGAGACTTGAACCCAAGACCTCTACTCTCATAAATTAACTTTGCACCAAGTGAGCTATACAAAAAGAGAGAGAGAGAGAGAGAGAGAGAGCGAGAGAGAGAGAGAGATGCTTTGGGTTGCATGCTTACTTTGAGAAAGCTCTTTTTCCCTACAAAACAAAAACACAAAATCCAACACGGACATACACAAAAAAACGAACCTTACGGCTCGAAGTTAGCCTTAGCTGAAAGCTAAATATTTTGAAAAATGAACCTTGCGACTCGAAGTTAGCTTTAGCCTGAAACTAAATATTTTCCTCAATGTTTCTGATTTTCCGAGATCACACTAAGGCGCAGCGGAAAAGAGCATACGCATGAGAAAAATCCTTCCTTTCTGTTTCTGATTTGCCCAGATCGCACAGAGTCGCAGGGAAAAGAGCATATGCAGAAATGAAAGGTATAGATCCGGTAATAAAAAAAGCTAAATAAACTGAAAACCAAAATAAACAAAGAGAAAATAATTGTAAACTGCAAATAAACACTATATACCTCCAGATCCTAAAAATGACACAGCTAGGGCTACCAGAAACCTTTTCGCGTGAAACGAAAGGGGTTCCTCACTGGACCAGATGCTCCCAACACAACAGAGTAGTCCTCTCGGCCCGAAAGCAGTCAGAAACAGTAGATCTAGGAAACGGTAGTCGGATGTAGTTCTACAAGCTTCAAATTTGGATCACCAATGGACGTGGCCCTCAAATAGCTCTGATACCATGTAGGAATTTACACGGTAAGTTCCTCAGATAGAACACCAAAGGACACCGCTCACAAGCAGATCACAGATCAATACACTAGTACTTTTGATGTGGTTAAAACCCTCAAAGAGGGAAATAGTCCACAGCTTGAGCCAACGCGACCAGTTCAGGCAATTTATTAATAAAAGAATGAAAATTTACATATGCTTCTCTCATAGATGGATACCCTACAAATGACCCTCCATGCTCTTTAAATAGAGATCATGGACCAATCGGGTGTTAAGCCACGGATCAAGTGTCGGTAATACCAAGGAGAGAATGAACCGTCGGATCACTACATATCGTGACCGTCGAATTGTAAGTTACAAAATGTACATAGTAAAGAAACACACTTTACCTAACTCTATAATAGACCAAGTTGTACTTAACTATTTCCTATGTGTCGGAATATTCTAACAATCCATCATAATGAAATTTGGGTCATACAGGTTGAAGCTTCAAAGGTCGAACATGTACTTCTTCATCTATCCTACTTCGACATCTACTTACTTGATACTCTAGATCTCATATAACCCAATCCACAATGGAAGAGAGAGCCAAGGTACCTTCTTCTTCCGCTGTATTCTAGCTGTCAATCCTACTCTGATGTGATATGCTACTTCCTGCATGACAAGTATGTCCAAGGCAAGCTTTCATAGAACATACAGAGGCTCCTCCACAGTGAATAATTAGATGAAAGTGTGAGAAGGTGAGGCATACCAATCTTCAATGCATAAAAATGCCTCCATTGCTTCCTTTCACATGAAGGGTGGATCTCATTTGAATATCGATCTGTACACTAGGGTGGCAAAATGGTCAGGTTGTCGTATGATCACTCCTCTGAAGCTGTATTAGGGCACAGAATGAATGTAGATTGTAGGGAGACATGTAAATCTTTGCATGCATGCCTTCAGGTGACTGTCGAGCCTTCTTGACTTGTTCCTTCAGCTCATGAGCCAATTGTTGGAAATAATACTGAGAGGGGGGGTGAATCAGTATTATCAGATCAATCAAACTTTTCAATTTCATACTCAGAAACATATACGCTACTTCAATTAAGTGAACCCGCGTGTACACGCTACTGTGTCTAATGAAACTCGCGTATATCCAGAGATCTTATAATTCAGTTAGCTTAATCTTCAGTAAATGCATCAGATCATTATTAAGCATATTAACAGTAAACAGGTGCAGAATAACAGAACAGAACATCACACAAGAGCCACACACATGAACACAAAGATATAAGGTGGAAACCCAATGTGGGTGAAAACCACCTGCTGCAAGTCATCTCAATCTTCTTCTTAATAAGAAAATCCTTTTACAATATTTGTACTGGTGCAGTCTTATACCAGTACGGGAGCTACAACCCCCTTTGCTCTTGTACTAGCCGATCCATTTACTAGTACGCAGGCTGCTACCTGCTACAATGCTCCAAAGATCTCCTTTAGCTTTTGTACTAGCTTAGATACTAGTACGTAGGTGCTTGCCTACAATCTTCTCACCTCCAGGTACCACGTTTCATCAATTTTCAGACTGGATACACTGAAGCACAACACATAATCTGTAAGGCCACTATTCATCCAATTTTCATACTGGACCCATAACTATCATTGAAGCTCAAAACAATCATCAAACTCTGAATCACTGAAACCCTGTTAACAACAGTCACCAGAACGCAGAGCAGACACAGAACTCTGTAATAACCATCAGATCCATCTGCAACTTCAAATATTAAGATTTACAATGTATACACTACTTCGATGAATCAAACCCGCGTGTATACGCGCTTTTATCAAAGACAACCCGCGTACAGATCTAAAAATAGTTTCTCATAACTTGCACCTGTACCAGACATCAGTCATACTCATAACACTTATAGAACAATACATGCGTCAGTATGTAGATCTAGAATAAGCATCATAAAGATAGTTCATTTCAAACCATTTGATCCCGATCTCTCCTTAGATCTTGTTCTCCATCAACCGGTGAGATCTCTCCTTAGCTCAGATCAAGCAATGCATCATCAACCCATAACCTGCATACTGGATCTCATACTTCTTCAGATATTCAAGACATTTCAGATACACTTGCCTAATGATTTCCTTCCCTTTATATAGCCTTAGGCCTTGTTCAATACCAAGAGCCAAAACCATAGAAATCCAATACCATCAACTTCAAAACTAGGGATCGACACGCCCGTCGAGACACAATGGTCCGAAACCATAGGCACAACTTCCAAGGACTAACCGCCATGGACCAAAGGTACTTTTCCACATACACGCGCTTTTGCTGAAGCCAACCTGCGTGTACACGCGACTTGGGCTTAACGAACCTGCGTGTATGAACTTTCTCTTCTTCTTATAGTCTGATCATCAATTCCTTGTTGCTGACCTTCTATACTATGATTTGTCATCAGTGAGGTTTGCCATCAAGGACAACACTTATCTCATAATGCCAACAATCTCCCCCTTTGGACTTGATGGCAAAGCTAACTTGTCACACTTAGAACTATCATCTGATTCCTTTGAGCTGTCCTCCATCAGTCACATCTGATATCTCTTCTGAAGATTCATCATCTGATTCCTTTGAGCTGTCCTCCATCAGTCACATCTGATATCTCTTCTGAAGATTCACCCAGTTATACACAAGTGAGATATTCTTCTATGAGAGGGTTGCCATCAAGTACAACACATGCATCATAATGCCAACACCAATATGCTAGACTAGTTTCTTGGTCTTCCTTCTCTATCCAGTTGGTCTAGTACGATCACCCAACTCTGAGGAAATGTTTTGGTGCTTTCCACGCGACACAGTTGACATGTGAATATGACCAAGTATTTGTATGCATTTCTCAATATATTTGTCTTGTAGATCTAATTGGGTGCCATGCTAAAAAGAGTTGGGTCCTTTACCCAATCCTTCAAAATGTCTCTAGAGTGAACTATGTTGTTGGGCAAGCTGAATGGAGGGGTACTGACAGTCACAAGGTCAGAAATATGATACATCTCATCATAATCTCAAGCCTATAAGGTTTCAAACTCATCCCACTAAGACTGCTCAAGGTCATTGTGTCGGGGTCACTGTGAGAGATGATCTAGTGAATCATGTCCGCACATGGGAATGCGGGGTATTTGCATGCAATCAGGTACAATATGGACTTGTGAATGTTCACGTACACTTCATAGTCTTTGAGGTCTTCCTCAAAAGTGTCTGTGAATGTTTGATTAACCTCTTGCCACTTCAGTTTGATGTCCTTGTCTAGATATAGCTTTGTATCTTGATAGATCAATAGACTAGAGGACACCTGCTCAATGTCTGCTCTAGATGCATCTCCATCAGTGTCCTGTGATCATGTTCTCTTGGAATCCATTGAGACACATGAACACCTGAAATATCTGGAAACAAGAAACATGCATGGAAAGAGATATGTTGGTGAAAACAAAGAAAATACGGGAAATGACACAACACATACCTAGGAAACCGATGAGTAAGATTACGCAAATTTTACAGGGAGGTTGGGTGACTAGCTACCAAAACTATAGAAAAACTAGTCTTGGTTATCTTGGAGGCAGGACTGATTGTTGGATCTGTGAAATGAGCTATCGAGTCAGGAAACTGGCTGCTAGGATTGCACAATGCATAATTCCAGCTCAGAAGGATTACTGGCCGAGGGATAGATTTGCGCAATTTCTTCTGCCAAGTAGCCACTATCCTCTAAAAATTCACAAAGATGTCTTAGAGGCCAATTTTGGTTAGCAATGCACAAATCTGT
This sequence comes from Pinus tabuliformis, assembly GCA_031772625.1. NCBI lineage: Eukaryota > Viridiplantae > Streptophyta > Pinopsida > Pinales > Pinaceae > Pinus > Pinus tabuliformis. The sequence goes on from CM062804.1 coordinate 1,500,155,188, forward strand.
AGAGGAAGGTGAATCTTCCTTTCTGAGATTGTGTAATACACCCTTAGTGAAGGCATAGGCTTGGCTAAGGTTGGCCCGACTCATTGATGGGAAACTAAGAGAAGCTAAGATAGAGAATGAATGGAGGTACTAAGTGATAGAAGAAGTGATTAGCAGTTCATGAAAAACATGAATGAAAGATTCAATAAATATATCAACATGCATGTGGGTGAGGCAATTCGTTGGTTCGACAAATTTCTGTGTGAAATAATTTCATGCATGACGCAACAATGAGATAGCAGAAAAAACTAAAACAGAGCTAGGAAAAGCTAGAATACATGTAAAAAAAATAATCATCCATAGGAATAAAGAGAACAACACTCACACAAAGTAATACAAAAAAAGTGATAGAAATGCTTAAAAGGACAAGTTGAGGCCACTTATCCATGAATATTTGAGCCAAATGTGTCAAAGTGTCATGGATGTGTTGTGGGATTTTAGAGATCCAAGATTGATGTTAATGAATGAGCTATGATGTGTCCAATAAATAAGTTTGGTCTCATGAAGCGCATGCCACAAATCTAGGAAAAAGTGACACATGGAGGGGAACTTCTAGAACAACTTTGCGTGTAACCCCTGGCTACTAAAAATAGCTCCTTCAATAATAGGATTCATTTTGCATGTTGTCTCTTTTTATTACACAAAGAACAAGTCATGCAAGCATGCAAGTGAAGTTCCCTTGGTCCCGGATGGAACTAGTGAGTTGAATTGCCCATGCATGTGGTTGTTCCACTTCTTGGAAGAAATGTGCATTGTTGGCTACGAGCTAGGCTGACTACAGATGAGTTTTGCACAACTTATGGGAAGAACAACCGACTACTACCCAGATTTGTGCAAACTTTGTGTTGAATAACATTGCTCGGGAAATTTGCACAAATCCTACTCGTAGTGTTGGCTAGTAGGTTTGAGCAATCTTGGAGCCCAACAAACTACTAGAGAGTATTGTGCAATTTCTATAGGGAAGGCTAGTTTCCCTCTAGAAATGCACAATTTTCAAGGTGAAGCTGTTCAGCCTATATCTCGACCAAGTTAGGATGAACAACCTATGAAGGGAAAGGATCAACTATGATCGACATGCTGCCTTTGTGTGAGGAAAACACTTGAAACTTGAGTACTTTGACAAAAGCAAGACAAATTGTTGTGACAAGTTTGTAGGGAGGCTCCAAAACAAGCTAAGAAAAAATTTTGGAAGGTAGTTGTACCGGCTACAATAGGACACTGTAAGAAGTATGGAGATCTTTTTCAGACTAGACTTACTTGTCTCTTTTCCATTGTATACAAGGACTCTTCGACAAATGTTTCACCTAATAACCCCGACACTACTACAAGTCAGTTCAATATACCTATTCTCTCGATGGGTTCTTAGGAAATCTTTCGTGGAAATGGTTTTCTATGGCTGCCTGACTTCACGTCTCACTTGAGATTAATTATTGAAATCTTAGAGTGAATAAGAATTACGCTCTCAGAGATTATCTTCTCAAGGGAATTGTTTTAGTTATTCTCGGAAGGGATAAGTTTGTAATATTTTTTTTTTTTCAGTATCTAAATAAAGTATTTTGGCTTGATATATGGTCCTTTTTAATTTCATGTTTTGTGGTAATCATTCGGATAGTGGTGGTTCTAGTCATCGTAGCCCGAGGTTAATCCAACATGGACCCTATAATGCATAGTCAACTTGTTAACATTTGACCATTTTTTATTCTAATATGTAGCTATCTCCGTCAAATGTCATTGTACCTATTTTTGTTTCTAAGTTTCATTTAGTTAGGTCCCTATACTACTAGTGTAACACCTTATGGTTCTTAGTGTAACGCATTTATTGTATTATTGTGCCCATATAGTCCCCATGTTGTTATTATTATGCCCCATAGAAGCCCACTATTGTATTTGTTGTGCCTCTACATTATTATTGTTATGTAGGATCTAATTGTATTGGGACCCCTTAGACTCCTATATATAGAAAGGAGGACTTGTCATTTGTATCATCCAAGAATTGTCATTTGTGTAATGTAAAAGAGATTGCCCCCCGAAGAGACTGATTTTTAAGTTGTTGATCTATCTTTTCTATCCTTTTGTGAGCTGGTTTCATAACATTTGGTCTCAGAGATTTGGATTCTAGCATTTCCCTACTCCAAATAGGTTATCATGGAAATTTTGTTATAAATTTTTAACTATGAAGTTTTTGAAGCTAATAAAAATCTCGTTTGAGCATAAATCTTTTGTCCCTTGGGTCTGAATTTTAGATCTTGTCTCGTGATATTTTCAAAAATATGATGTAAGGAAGTTAGGGTTTTTGCAAGCTCCAAAATTCCATCTCAAATAGGTCATCATGGAATGTTCACTATAATTTTTTTTCTACAAAGGTATAGACTCTAAAATTAAACCCCATTTGATCTACAATAGTGCGGAAGCTTGGGTCCAAATTTTAGATCTTGCCTCACCATGTTTTTGGAGATATGGTCAAAGACATTTAGGATTTTTGCAGGCTCCCGAATTATATCAGAAATAGATGACCTTGGGAAAATCATCATAGCTCTCTCTTTGGGCATTAGAATGAAATTTCGTAGGAATTTACAGAAAGAGGATGGATTGTACCTTTTCGTGTATTGATTTCAGGTCTCAAGGTCGAAACAGTGAAACATGGCACTTCGTAGATTGGGTGTAACACTTTCTTGGAGAATCCAATTTCAATCAGACTACAGGTCATATTTTCTCACCTTGGAGATCCAAAATTTCAAAGATACATCATATTCAATATCAAGCTTCTAAAAGAAAGAAAAATAATGATTCGAATCAAGAAAATATAAACATCTAGTAAGAAAAAATTGATGTTTGATTTGAGGAATGTGATCAAAGCTAATATAAATAGTTGTATATGTGCCATGGAATAATATTTGAAGAAAGGCATGGAATATTTTAACAAAGACATGGAAGGTTTGAATGAAGGTAAGACAAAACTGCTACAAGAAAGGTTTCCTAATAACGAAAATGTAGTAGAGGAAACTCATGATGAGAAAAAATAAATGTTAATCATGATTTCATATAATCTAACATTGAATTGAAGACCTGCTATATTCGAAATATTGATATGAGGAGGCTTGATGGCAACGACCCATAACATGCATACTATTGATGGAGAAATATTTTGATCTACATGATGTGCAAATGTTACAAAAGGTATGTATTGCATCTTTATCTTTAGAATTGAATCAATTTTTATGGTATAAATGGCTTTGTTCTCATAAGCCACTTGTCACCTCGTTAATTTTCATGGAAAATGGTAGCACATTATGAGGATACAAAGAGAAACACATTGTTTAGCAAATTGATAAATCTTAAAGAAAATGGTTTAATGGTAGAGCACATTGAGGACTTCCAAAAATTGAATATAAGGGTAAATGATCTTCCAGAGAATTAGAGGATTGATGTATTCATAAGGACATTAAAGGATAACATTCAACATGAGGTTCGTCTTTGGGAACTTGATTCATTGGAGAATGCATTCAGGTTGGAAAGAAAAATTGAAAGAAAAAATATGGCAACAAGAAAACCTACTACTCAAAATTATAAAGATGGAAGTTTTGTTGCTCCTCACCTTCCACAACAATTTGAAGAAAAAGGAGAGAATGACCTTTGTTACATTTTTGATAGAAAATATAGTAAAGGTCATAAGTGTGTAGAGAAGAAATTGTTTTACATCGATTGTGAAGAGGAGGAAGAAAAGGATCAAGAAATGTCAAAATAAGAGAATATGCACCAAGAAACATCCCCAAAAAAAGAAGAAATGAATCTTACCATATATTGTATTCCATTGGTAGGAATTACCACTCCTTAAACTCTCAAGATAGAAGGACATATCAAGACGAAAAAGGATAACCTCACTTTTGGCCAAAATCGAATGAAACAACAGGTAGGTCAACATAACAACGAAAGAAGTTTTGACATAGGCGACTTGATATTTTTACGACTAAAACCATACAAAAAAATGTCCCTTTAAACAAGCTAAGAAGGATAAAAAATTATCACCAAAGTACTATGGTCCTTATAAAGTGCTGCAAAAATTTGGTACTATGGCATACAAATTGGAGCTTCCTACATCTTCCCATTTGTACCCAAATTTCCATGCTTCATGCTTAAATAAGGTTATAGGTGAGAATATCCAAGTTCAAATGAATTTCCAGAACATTATGAAGAAGAAAAAATCATATTGGAACGAGATGGAGTCACAAAAACAAGAAATCGACAACAATGAAATCGATCAATTTTAGAGTATTTCATCAAGTGGAAGAACTTACCTACTGAAGATTCCAGATGGGAGGATAGGAATTTTATACAGAAGCATCCAAAACTACTCAAGCATTGAGGAAAACACTTTCTAAATTAGAGGGGAATGTTACATACTTATACTACTAGTGTAACACCTTATTGTTATTAGTGCAACCCCCATATTGTATTATTGTGCCCACATAGTCCCCGTGTTTTAATTATTATGCCGCATAGAAGCCCACTATTGTTATTTCTATGCCCCTACAATATTATTGTTATGTAGGGTTTGATTGTATTGGGACCCCTTAGAGTCCTATATATAGGAAGGAGGTCTCGTCATTTGTACCATCCAAGAATTGTTCATTTGTGTAATGTAAAGGAGGTTGCCCCCTCGAAGAGACTGAGTTTTAAGATGTTGATCTATATTTTCTATCCTTTTGTGAGTTGGTTTTAAAATAGGTTTACTACTTGCACTATGAACCAATTTTGATCTTATCATTCCAGGTAAGGTTTTATTACACAATTATTTGAATGTGAGAATTATATTCTCATATTTTTCCTATAGTTGTTGATAACCGAGTTGTGTTTATTTATTATTTGCTAAATATGGTATGATAACATATCTATATATTCATATTTCATGCATGGATTAAGTCATTTAGTTTCCTGGGTGAATGAGCTCCATTCTTAGACTAAACCCAATTTCCATTTCCTCAAAATACCACCTACTTACTGATTTAAAACTATGGCTATCTCCCGTTACCTCATATTACGATCTCATTGTGTGTTAAATTTTTCCAATTCTATGCGTCCACGCATGATATTGTTTTGAGATCTTAATACACCTAAAGAAATTTTTCCACCTTCTAAATTTGATTTTGAACTTTCCAAAAATCAACAAGTTGTAGATAAGAACTCTTAATTTACCTGCAATGGTTAGCCTCGTATCTCGAGGTGTAGATGTTGGCCCCCAATCAAACTTAAGATCTATGGCCAGGGTCTTCCCTAATGAGCTAGACTCATAACACCAACAAGTGACCAATATTGCATGTGGGTCTATAGTTCAAACTTGGTATTGAAATATTCCTTATTACATCTCAACTCAATGCTAGCTCATCAACAAAACTATCCTATTCTAACTAATCCTTACGTTACCTAAGGACATGGAGAGCATCTCGTTGCATGCATTAAATTTATTTATATAACCACATCTACAACAGATTTAGCATTGTTCACTATCATATGATCACTGCTAGGTCTCGTACCTCCTTTCATAATGGGCTCAATACCCATGCAAAAGAAATGAATGGGTGCTCTATTTAGAGTTATCTTAATCCATTACTAGTCAAATAAATAAATAAATATATATATATATATATATATAGCTATTTCCACAACTCTCCCTATCCCATGAGTTTTAACACATATTAACAAACTCATAGCACTTTTTATGAAATGTTAAATAAATTAAACAATATAGTACATTACGAACAAAATCGTAAAATAAACTAATATTGTACATACCAACAAGTCTCCGCATATGACATCCTTCTTTTCTTATAGGATAATAAAAATAAATAGCAAAATCAACTTCCTATTCATTTCCCCTTTCAATTCACAAAATCACTATTTCAAATCACCATATACACACATCCCTACCCTAGGTTCAAATTACAAAGAACTCATTTTCCCTACAAATATCTCCTGAATGTGACTAACTCTAAAATGAAAAATACTCATAGAATTGCTGAGACGCAATCTAATAACAGTTAATTCATTTGATTCACCATTAGGGATACATGGGAATTTCACACCTTTTCCACCCAACCTAGAATGGTCCCTCAATTTCACCCACGTGACTGCCTTCTCAAGTATAAAATACTTGTGTTTCATGAGAGGGTTTCCCATCTAGCGGAATCCCACTTTTGTTGATATTCTTATTCACTTGCCTAGGATTTTCACTAAAAGCCCACCTTTCTTTCTCGTGGTGCTTTTAGTATTTTCTTAGATTATCATCTTTGTCCAGCTAATAAAGTTAATGGATCTCTCTCTTTTAGGATTTTCTAGTCTTATCATCTTTGTCCACCTAAGCAAATTAATGGATATTTCTCTCCCATCCATTTATCTTATCTAGAATTTTATTCTAGAATACTTATGATGAAAGAATTATCAAATCTCATGCATGAATGAGATTTTATCTCTATTTTATTTTGGCAACAATCATGTTTTTAGGTGCCTCATTCCCAGGTACATACATCTCATCTATTTATTAATTAATAAATAACTATATACATAATTAATTCAATATTCCTGTTTGATATTTCTGCCATTATTCCTCACCTAGCTAGCTCTAACCAAAGTGGTTTTACCACAACAAAGTGATATTACATTCTCCTCGCCTTTTATTAACACTGTCATTGTTGTTAAGTGTCTAGCCCCTTTTCTCTGAACTTTTCTCGGTAATTTTTTTTTTAGGATTTCGTTCCTATGTAGCCTCTTTGAAATAAATTCCCTCATTGTACTTTCTCTTGATCAATAGCTAAATCCTATTGCCAAATCCCTTTCTAGTATGAGATGCATCAAGATGCATCGGTCTATTTTTTAACTTAACGTGTAGCATTTCCAAATCAAATAGATAGAAACTAGCATATACTTATTTCATAGGTAATGAGCTATACAAGACATTAGAAAGAAACAGTAATCAATCGCTATGGTTCCTATGTTAGTGTTTCGGTGTGGTAGTAATGTTTTGTTATATTCTTTATGTTGTGAAATATCTTTTTATTTTATTAAGACAAATTTTTTTTACTTCTTATCATTCCTACTTCTAATCAGTTGTTTGTCTTCAACTTAGATGATGACTCAATTATGGGGCATTCCTATTCCTGTAACTATGCCATGCTCCTCTTTTGATACATCTAGATATCTGCATATCAACACGTTATTCACATACATTCCTCAATGCTAGCATCATTAGTATTTTACTACAGCAAACCCAATGGCCATACATATGATCTTCAACATAAAATATTTATATTTATTTTCACATTACTCCAACAAAATAACAATTACTAAGGGATGGTGTGTAGCATAATAACATGAAATATTATAGTATCACTTGTGCACTTACTTCTTTGGCCTTTTTCATGGCTATGGAATCATGATTGAACCATACTTCAATTGCTTAGCTATGTCTCCCTTCAACTATTTTTAGTGGCAGAAGGAAATAGCCCCATTTTCTGAGTATGCTTACACTTATGCTAGAACTCACTTCGTGCACTTTATATGCATTTGTCACACTATTGATATACTATCAAAAATTGTTATTAACATTTAACATAACGTTATGACAATGTTGTAGATTTCTCTCTTCTTTCAAAATGACCTTAATAAATTTCCTTGGGATTATTTTGTTAGACATCTCCATACACTTCCAATAGCCGACAAGGCTAGAAATACATTACAAACATAGACACTTACTTGATTCAAAATTTTTTATACATATACAAACACAATGCATTAGTGAATTTATTTTCACTTTCCATCCATCTTCAATATCATGAGTATGTTTTCATTAACAAAATTAAGTTTAAGACTTCCTTTCCCTTTTTGGTTGTGACTTTCCTTATTTTCTTCTTAGGGTTTTTCCATTTGATGGTATACTCTGTTGATTTTCCTTCTATTCTACTAGCTTTCCAAGTGGCATGATTTCGATCCACCTTCTAATTGTTCTAATTAAAAATTCCTTAAATATTTATGAATTTCGGTGGATTACCACATTGACCCAATCCTTCACTAAAGTATAAAACCAAAATTTTCTACATTATTTCTACACTATCATTTAGTATCTCCATTTTTTTGTCAACAAAACTTTTCCTTCATTAGTGTATGATGGTGCCCACATGCCTAGAAATACAATTTATCCATCAAATTTGAACCTCCACTCTAAGTTTATATGGATAGATTCTCTACCTAACTACGTATCTTTCTCAATACATGATATTTTTTCATTTTCAATTAAGAATTCTCATATTACATAGTTTTGCATTGTTAGAAATACTCAATGTCAGATAAACAATGACATTCATCATTGCTTATGCTTGAGAAAATTCAATATACATTTTGAATTTGTGTTGTAATTTAGCTTAAAGGAACCCTCCTTAATAATATTTTATGCTTTCTAGCATTGGTTTCAAACTACAACTCTACCCTCACACCCTTCTCCGCATTCATTATATATATAGATATATAGATATATTTCCTAATATTTTTTCTTGTATTATCAAAAAGGATATAACTATAAGTTCTTTATCCAATTTATTTCCTTTATTCCTTCCATGATCCTCTTAGGTTTTCCTCCATATATCACATCTAAGGGACTCCTTTTCTCAGTGTAGTGACACTTCAGTCACATGACGGAACACCAAAAGTACTGAGCACAAACCATTTTTTGTTTATGACTAAAAATGGTCAACTAAGACCCTTCCAATCTACATTTAATCAAAATAATTTGAGAATCTCACACGAACATTTAGATATTCTCATGTGAACACAGTTATCCTAAAATATGGTATGGATGAATGTTCATATCAACTGCAACTAATAACTCCCCTGGATTTTTAATGTGCTATGCTCACATGTGTTTTATAACAATGCAATATATTGCTTTTCCCATGTCTACAATAATGGAAGTTTCAAAGAAGCCACGCATTAATTATCAGTCAGAGTAGTAGGGAATAAGGTTGTATCCTTTGGAAAAATATTTTGGTGTCACTTGAATGAATGAATGCCTTGAAACTTTATCTTATAAAGTTTATAATAACAAAAGGGATATTGCAATAATGTTAATGTGGTAAAATATATTAGTTTATATGAGTATAGATATATTTATATGTTTGGTTAGGTTCATTATTTTATCATTTATGAGCTTAAGTATTGCATAACTCTTCCTTATGTACCATAATATCACTTTTTGTTTATGTTAGTAACTTCCACAACATACAATTTAAATTTTGGTGTTCTTGAGAACTTATTTAACTATTCGATAAAATGTTCATCCAAACATAGCTTTGCCATTTTCCATCAAGCTTTAGTAATCATAAGAACCCACTTTTTTCCTTCAAGGCCAACCACATATCGAGTTGGTCTATGTTGTTTCCCTTTATTACTCATAGCGTTAATTGTTTTACCTCAGTTTGGTGATCAAGAAGTGAAAATTTGTTACTTTTCTCATATTTCATGGTATATTACTGGGCATTGATCCAATATCCAACATATATCCACCCTGCCCTTTTGTAATTAGCACAAATTTTTTTATTAAAATTTTGGGCTGGGTCATCTTTAGCAACAATTTCTAATGCCAACTTTCTTAGTTTCTTTTTTCAACCCCCTCTAGACTCTTCAATTACTTCTTTTTTCTACCCAAAATGGTATTCCCACTGGTTCAAGAATTATCTCATAGATATTACGATGGTCAAAGTTTCCTACTTACTCTATATTCCTTCATTTATGCATGTTTGTAGTGATTTAAAGAAAAGTGACTTAGTTTTATGTTTCCGTTACCATTGAGTAGTTATTCAATAGGTAATTATTATACTTAACTAATGTAAGTCTAGTAACCTTCTATTTTTGGAGGTTTGAACCTAGTAGATTGATGGTGAGAAAACAAATGTCACAACAATTGTATAGATAATTTACCATTCTTATTTTGGCATTGATGCCCATTAGGTCGAAGAGTTGAGCCACGGCTCTGATACCATATGTTACATACCCAATACTTGTTGTTTTTATTTTTGTACCAGCAAACCAATGTCAAATTGTAATTATTCCTAGTCTGTGACATGTCCACATGCATTTTCATTCTCTCCTTAATCTTTCCCAAAGAGGTGGTCATTTGGATAATTTAGTATACCTCTGAAATCAAAGTAAGTTTAATATGTGGTTAATTACTTGTTAGATGTTCTCGGTTATCCATGTTGCTAAGACTTACTTGTTAGATGTTCTCGGTTATCCATGTTGCTAAGACTTACCATCTACAGCCTTGAAGGTGAAAGACAAAATTGTTTCCCCTTAGAGGTAGACCAGGTCATTTGTCCTCTTACATTCCTAGTGGACATAGACGTAGTAAGTGGATAATTCACACCTCCATTAACTTATTCTCTAAATGGTTATGCACATTATTCTATTCTTAACACTTAATTGTTTCATATTCTATTACTATTAATAAGCCTATAGAATTTTCCATACAGGCATGACCAACTCCACCCGTTTAAGAAATCTCAGGTATTTGGCAGTGGGTATGGCTCTACCCTGGTGTAGTAGTGTCACTGTACTACATTTATTTCATGGCAGTCTATCTATGTTTTTCTTCTCCAATATCGAGGCTTGTATTTGATGGTCATGAGGTCTCTTGTATTACAATGTTCTACTATTGATGATATGTTGTATTTCACTATTTGTGTTATTATATTTTTTACCCTATAAGGCATTCGAGAGAATTCCTATGACTTATAGTTAGGAGTGTATGCTCTTCGCTAGTCCCAATTCCATATGTAACATTCCTCCTTGGGACGTTAACCTTTCAATGAGAGTTTTCCTCGTCTTCTTTCATCACCTTGAGGACATGTGACCACACGGGTGGAATTTGGACAATGGGTATGGAAAGCTACATATCCACAGTCACAATGGTTTGATGTATAACCCTAATCACTTGGTCCGTGTATCCTTTCTCTATCATACTCTCCTTCCAGTGGCACATCTCTGCGCTCTCTATTCCATCCTTGTAATTTGGCTTTCTCTAGACATATAAAGGTTATGCAGATGAGTGAATTATGAACACCTTCTATGCTCATCAAACAAGGCATTCCTACAGGTAACAATTTCCATTTAAACCAATGTATTTACTTTCATCCTTTAGAGTTCCTTTTTGAAGTGTTTCACTAAAATTTCCCACCATTTATTTTCTTTTTACGGTTGCTCACTGTATTCTTGTTCCAATTTTCAGGGGTAATTCCCTGTCCAAAGAATGTGTCCTGTCCATGCTATATCGTAGAGACCTCACGGTAATTTCCATGGAATCATTTGGGGTTCCGTTTCTACAGTTGTGACAGAAAAATTTCTCCATCTCGATTTCCTACAGGAAGCATAAGGGTATTGACCCTTTGACTACAATAACCATAAATGTGCGAAGGAATTCTAGGTTTGGGTGATGTAAATTAAAATTCATTTCCTTCTTATGATTTATTACTAGCCACTGTGTCATAAGATGGAAACTCATAAACTCTTCACCTTTTCAAAACTCAGATTTTGGTTTCTTTTTTCCTTTTTGTTGGGTAGAGAAGACAATGATGCAAAAATTGGTGATGTTTCTGAATCTGTGTTTTCATCTTCACATAGTTTCTAATAATCACATAAGTTCTTTGAGTGCCCAATATTCATATCCTCAACAAGGTAATGTTAACTACTACCCATTTGGAGTTTTTTTCTTTTAATTTTGTTTCCAGCACGTGAAAACATTTTTTTTTTAAATCTTATTAGCGAAATTATGATTAACTCTTTCCTCATGTCAATTGCCACTTTCCAGATGGAAGAGAAAAGCCTCATGCAATAGATTGTATGACAGGTATGTCATCAGACTCATTAAATATAAAAAAAATCTTGTTATTTGAAACCATCTTACATTTTAAGAATGTGTCTCGAGTATGTGTACGAGATTTAATTCCGGACTATGATCCCTTTCATAAGGATGGATATCATTTTCAGACCAGACTTACTTGCCTCTCTTTTGCTTTATATGAGTATTCTTCAAAAAAAAAATTCACCTAATAGCACTGACGTTGCTACAAGTTGGATCAGTATATCTATTCGAGGGATGGGTTCTTATCAAACGTTTTCTAGAAATATTTTTCTCTCACTGCCTCACTTCAAGTGCGACCTATGATTCATTATGGAAAGCTTAAGGTGAGTAACAATTACGCTCTAAGATATTATCTTATGGAGGGAATTATTTTAGTTATAATTGGAAGGGATAAGTTTGTACTTCTTGTATTTATAATATCTGAACATAGTATTTCAGCTTGACATACGCGTCTTCTTAATTCCAAATTTTATGATAATTATTCTAAATTGGTGGTTCTAGCCATTGTAGCTAGCGGTTAATCCAACATGGACCTTGTAATGCATACTCAACTTGTTAACATTAGATCATTTTATGTTTTAATATGTAGATATCCCCATCAAATCTTATTGTACCTATTTTCCCTACAAAATTTGGTTTACTACTCACACTATCAACCAACACTGACCTTACCATTCCAGCTAAGGTTCAATTCCACAATTATTTGAAGCTAGGAATTATATCCTTGTATTTTTCCCATAGCTATTGAGAATTGAGTTGTGTTTATTTATTCTTTGCTAAACATGCTATGATAGTTTATCATGTATTCATAGTTCATGCATGGATTAAGTGATTTAATTGTCTTGGGGAATGAGCTCCATTATCAAACTGAACCGACTTTCCATTTCCTAATACTACCACATACTTACTGATTTAAAACTATGGCTATCTTCTGCTACCTCATATTAACATCTTAGGGCATGTCAACTTTGTCCAATTCCACACATTTGCACATGCTTTTATTTTAAGATATTAATACATCTAAACATCTATTCCCATCTTCTATATTATGTTTTGAACCTTCCAGAAACCAACAAGTTGAAGATAAGAACACTTTATTGGCGATGGTTATCCTCATAACTCGAGGTTGACACATTCACCCCTGGTCAAGCTTAACATCTATTGCTAGGGTTGGCCCTAACTAACTAGACTGTCATAACCCCAACCAACCACCAACCAATCTTGCAAGGGGTTGATTGGCTGAACATCATATCAAAATATTCCTTATTACATATTGACTCAAAAATAACTCATCGAGAAAACTATCCTATTAAAACTAGTGCTTACATTACCTAAGGAAATGTAAAGCATCTTGGTGAACGCATTAAATTTATCTACATAACCACATATACAACAGATTTAGCCTAGTTTGCTCTCATGTGATTACTTCTAGGTCTCGTACCTCCTTTCCCAACAGGACCAATACCCATGCATAAGATAAATTTCAATAAAAATGTATACTCTATTTAAATTTATCTTAGGCCACTACTAGTCAAACAAATATATCTATATATTATATATATATATATAGTTATTTTCACAACTCTCCTAATCCCATGATTTTTCACAAATATGAATAGACTAATTGCCCTTTTTATCAAAATATAAATAAATTAAACAATATTGTACATTATCAATAGAATTGGAAAATAAGTTAATAATGTACGTACCATTAGAGTTGCTAAATAAATTAATAGATTACATACCAACAAGTATCCACATATCACAATAAAACTTGCTTTTCTTATAGTATAATAAAAATAAATAGCCATAACAACTTCCTAGTCAATTCCCCTTTCAATTCACAAAATTACTATTCCAAATCCCCATATACATACATCGCTATCATATGTTCAAATTATAGAGAACTCAATTTCCCTACTACAAGTAACTCTTGAATGTAACTAACTCTGAAATGTAACATACTCATAGAATTTTTCAAATGCAATCTAATAATACTTAATTCAATTTGATTGACCATTAGGGATGACAGAAACATTTAAGGATGAGAATTTGTGATAAAGATTAGAAACCTTGGAAATCCTTAGTAGTCCCCAAATTTAAAATAATAAAATTCCTGTTGATATATTTGTAAAAACATGAAAATTTTTAATAGTTTCATATATAGTGTTTATACAATTTTGGTAATTTTTAATGTTAAGTTAGTTTTATACTATAAAGTCTAGGAGAATCACTATTAGGAAAGAATGGAAATTAGTGAATCTTTTTTTTGGAAAAACCATGGAAAATTAGCCCACTTGCAAATATTGCCGGCTAAAATTTTCCATGTTAGGGATACATGGGAATTTCACACCTTTTCAACCCAACCTAGAACTATCCCTCATGTTCACCTTGAGCTAAGATCTCCTTGTGAGGAATCAACCCCACTTGCTCCCCTTCTCAATTATTAAATACTTGTCTTTCACGACAAGGTTTCCTTCTATCACCATCCCTTTTTTTGGATATTCTTGTCCACGTTCCTAGGATTTTCTGTAAAAGCCCACCTTTCTCTCTCATACTACTTTTAGGCTTTGGTAAACTTAGCACCTTTCTCTAACTAAGAAATGTAATGGATATTTCTGTCCCATCCATAAGCACTTATATATGATTTTATTATAGAATACTTATCATGAAAGAATTATCAAATCTCATTTATCATTGACATTTTATCTTAGTTTTATTTTGGCAAGAATCTCATTTTTAGGTGCCTCATTACCAAGTACATAAATCTCATCCATTTATTTATTAATAAAAACCTATTTACATAATTAATTAAATATTATTCTTTGACTTTTCTGCCATTCTTCCTTACCCAACTCGATCTAACCACACTGGTTTTATCGTAACAAATTGAGAATTGGCTATAGGAGCAGATGAAGAAGAGATCATCGTGATACCTCCAAGAGGTGATGAAAAACTAACGACCATGACATCAATGCCACCACTCAGATGAAACCTAAAGATTAACACAAGAAGTACTTGAATAAAACAAACACGAGGAAACCCACACTAGAGAACTAGGTGGGACAAGGCCTCCTCACAACCGAGTGGAATTACGAGAGAAGAAATTTAAACACCACCCAGAATGAATGGAGTAACTTTTATGACTTCAACCAAACATAGAGACTTAGACCACATTCCGAATTTTACAAAGAACAAGATATTACATTCACTCCAGAACAAATGAGGAGGAGTGTGGAACATTAAGACCACAGAAGAATGTCTTCCAACCCACATGTTATCACTGAAAATTCTGTTGCCAAA